>CAVLFC010000067.1:0-66655 GCA_963668005.1 Melieria crassipennis | reverse complement strand
ATTGATTTAATTTGATAAAGCTGCAACCTTTAGCTACATTTTAAGGGGTTTTTATTAAGGTAACCATACGCGTTTGGATTTTAAGCTAGGTTTTAAGGGTATTACTTTTAAAATAAACATATAAATTCATATTTTACAAGCATTTTGATATCGATTTTGCAGTAGGCAGCCATTTAATGTCACTCTTGCGCATCGATCTGTTCATGATTGCCGAATAGTAATGGAATTATTGATTTAATTTGATAAAGCTGCAACCTTTAGCTACATTTTAAGGGGTTTTTATTAAGGTAACCATACGCGTTTGGATTTTAAGCTAGGTTTTAAGGGTATTACTTTTAAAATAAACATATAAATTCATATTTTACAAGCATTTTGATATCGATTTTGCAGTAGGCAGCCATTTAATGTCACTCTTGCGCATCGATCTGTTCATGATTGCCGAATAGTAATGGAATTATTGATTTAATTTGATAAAGCTGCAACCTTTAGCTACATTTTAAGGGGTTTTTATTAAGGTAACCATACGCGTTTGGATTTTAAGCTAGGTTTTAAGGGTATTACTTTTAAAATAAACATATAAATTCATATTTTACAAGCATTTTGATATCGATTTTGCAGTAGGCAGCCATTTAATGTCACTCTTGCGCATCGATCTGTTCATGATTGCCGAATAGTAATGGAATTATTGATTTAATTTGATAAAGCTGCAACCTTTAGCTACATTTTAAGGGGTTTTTATTAAGGTAACCATACGCGTTTGGATTTTAAGCTAGGTTTTAAGGGTATTACTTTTAAAATAAACATATAAATTCATATTTTACAAGCATTTTGATATCGATTTTGCAGTAGGCAGCCATTTAATGTCACTCTTGCGCATCGATCTGTTCATGATTGCCGAATAGTAATGGAATTATTGATTTAATTTGATAAAGCTGCAACCTTTAGCTACATTTTAAGGGGTTTTTATTAAGGTAACCATACGCGTTTGGATTTTAAGCTAGGTTTTAAGGGTATTACTTTTAAAATAAACATATAAATTCATATTTTACAAGCATTTTGATATCGATTTTGCAGTAGGCAGCCATTTAATGTCACTCTTGCGCATCGATCTGTTCATGATTGCCGAATAGTAATGGAATTATTGATTTAATTTGATAAAGCTGCAACCTTTAGCTACATTTTAAGGGGTTTTTATTAAGGTAACCATACGCGTTTGGATTTTAAGCTAGGTTTTAAGGGTATTACTTTTAAAATAAACATATAAATTCATATTTTACAAGCATTTTGATATCGATTTTGCAGTAGGCAGCCATTTAATGTCACTCTTGCGCATCGATCTGTTCATGATTGCCGAATAGTAATGGAATTATTGATTTAATTTGATAAAGCTGCAACCTTTAGCTACATTTTAAGGGGTTTTTATTAAGGTAACCATACGCGTTTGGATTTTAAGCTAGGTTTTAAGGGTATTACTTTTAAAATAAACATATAAATTCATATTTTACAAGCATTTTGATATCGATTTTGCAGTAGGCAGCCATTTAATGTCACTCTTGCGCATCGATCTGTTCATGATTGCCGAATAGTAATGGAATTATTGATTTAATTTGATAAAGCTGCAACCTTTAGCTACATTTTAAGGGGTTTTTATTAAGGTAACCATACGCGTTTGGATTTTAAGCTAGGTTTTAAGGGTATTACTTTTAAAATAAACATATAAATTCATATTTTACAAGCATTTTGATATCGATTTTGCAGTAGGCAGCCATTTAATGTCACTCTTGCGCATCGATCTGTTCATGATTGCCGAATAGTAATGGAATTATTGATTTAATTTGATAAAGCTGCAACCTTTAGCTACATTTTAAGGGGTTTTTATTAAGGTAACCATACGCGTTTGGATTTTAAGCTAGGTTTTAAGGGTATTACTTTTAAAATAAACATATAAATTCATATTTTACAAGCATTTTGATATCGATTTTGCAGTAGGCAGCCATTTAATGTCACTCTTGCGCATCGATCTGTTCATGATTGCCGAATAGTAATGGAATTATTGATTTAATTTGATAAAGCTGCAACCTTTAGCTACATTTTAAGGGGTTTTTATTAAGGTAACCATACGCGTTTGGATTTTAAGCTAGGTTTTAAGGGTATTACTTTTAAAATAAACATATAAATTCATATTTTACAAGCATTTTGATATCGATTTTGCAGTAGGCAGCCATTTAATGTCACTCTTGCGCATCGATCTGTTCATGATTGCCGAATAGTAATGGAATTATTGATTTAATTTGATAAAGCTGCAACCTTTAGCTACATTTTAAGGGGTTTTTATTAAGGTAACCATACGCGTTTGGATTTTAAGCTAGGTTTTAAGGGTATTACTTTTAAAATAAACATATAAATTCATATTTTACAAGCATTTTGATATCGATTTTGCAGTAGGCAGCCATTTAATGTCACTCTTGCGCATCGATCTGTTCATGATTGCCGAATAGTAATGGAATTATTGATTTAATTTGATAAAGCTGCAACCTTTAGCTACATTTTAAGGGGTTTTTATTAAGGTAACCATACGCGTTTGGATTTTAAGCTAGGTTTTAAGGGTATTACTTTTAAAATAAACATATAAATTCATATTTTACAAGCATTTTGATATCGATTTTGCAGTAGGCAGCCATTTAATGTCACTCTTGCGCATCGATCTGTTCATGATTGCCGAATAGTAATGGAATTATTGATTTAATTTGATAAAGCTGCAACCTTTAGCTACATTTTAAGGGGTTTTTATTAAGGTAACCATACGCGTTTGGATTTTAAGCTAGGTTTTAAGGGTATTACTTTTAAAATAAACATATAAATTCATATTTTACAAGCATTTTGATATCGATTTTGCAGTAGGCAGCCATTTAATGTCACTCTTGCGCATCGATCTGTTCATGATTGCCGAATAGTAATGGAATTATTGATTTAATTTGATAAAGCTGCAACCTTTAGCTACATTTTAAGGGGTTTTTATTAAGGTAACCATACGCGTTTGGATTTTAAGCTAGGTTTTAAGGGTATTACTTTTAAAATAAACATATAAATTCATATTTTACAAGCATTTTGATATCGATTTTGCAGTAGGCAGCCATTTAATGTCACTCTTGCGCATCGATCTGTTCATGATTGCCGAATAGTAATGGAATTATTGATTTAATTTGATAAAGCTGCAACCTTTAGCTACATTTTAAGGGGTTTTTATTAAGGTAACCATACGCGTTTGGATTTTAAGCTAGGTTTTAAGGGTATTACTTTTAAAATAAACATATAAATTCATATTTTACAAGCATTTTGATATCGATTTTGCAGTAGGCAGCCATTTAATGTCACTCTTGCGCATCGATCTGTTCATGATTGCCGAATAGTAATGGAATTATTGATTTAATTTGATAAAGCTGCAACCTTTAGCTACATTTTAAGGGGTTTTTATTAAGGTAACCATACGCGTTTGGATTTTAAGCTAGGTTTTAAGGGTATTACTTTTAAAATAAACATATAAATTCATATTTTACAAGCATTTTGATATCGATTTTGCAGTAGGCAGCCATTTAATGTCACTCTTGCGCATCGATCTGTTCATGATTGCCGAATAGTAATGGAATTATTGATTTAATTTGATAAAGCTGCAACCTTTAGCTACATTTTAAGGGGTTTTTATTAAGGTAACCATACGCGTTTGGATTTTAAGCTAGGTTTTAAGGGTATTACTTTTAAAATAAACATATAAATTCATATTTTACAAGCATTTTGATATCGATTTTGCAGTAGGCAGCCATTTAATGTCACTCTTGCGCATCGATCTGTTCATGATTGCCGAATAGTAATGGAATTATTGATTTAATTTGATAAAGCTGCAACCTTTAGCTACATTTTAAGGGGTTTTTATTAAGGTAACCATACGCGTTTGGATTTTAAGCTAGGTTTTAAGGGTATTACTTTTAAAATAAACATATAAATTCATATTTTACAAGCATTTTGATATCGATTTTGCAGTAGGCAGCCATTTAATGTCACTCTTGCGCATCGATCTGTTCATGATTGCCGAATAGTAATGGAATTATTGATTTAATTTGATAAAGCTGCAACCTTTAGCTACATTTTAAGGGGTTTTTATTAAGGTAACCATACGCGTTTGGATTTTAAGCTAGGTTTTAAGGGTATTACTTTTAAAATAAACATATAAATTCATATTTTACAAGCATTTTGATATCGATTTTGCAGTAGGCAGCCATTTAATGTCACTCTTGCGCATCGATCTGTTCATGATTGCCGAATAGTAATGGAATTATTGATTTAATTTGATAAAGCTGCAACCTTTAGCTACATTTTAAGGGGTTTTTATTAAGGTAACCATACGCGTTTGGATTTTAAGCTAGGTTTTAAGGGTATTACTTTTAAAATAAACATATAAATTCATATTTTACAAGCATTTTGATATCGATTTTGCAGTAGGCAGCCATTTAATGTCACTCTTGCGCATCGATCTGTTCATGATTGCCGAATAGTAATGGAATTATTGATTTAATTTGATAAAGCTGCAACCTTTAGCTACATTTTAAGGGGTTTTTATTAAGGTAACCATACGCGTTTGGATTTTAAGCTAGGTTTTAAGGGTATTACTTTTAAAATAAACATATAAATTCATATTTTACAAGCATTTTGATATCGATTTTGCAGTAGGCAGCCATTTAATGTCACTCTTGCGCATCGATCTGTTCATGATTGCCGAATAGTAATGGAATTATTGATTTAATTTGATAAAGCTGCAACCTTTAGCTACATTTTAAGGGGTTTTTATTAAGGTAACCATACGCGTTTGGATTTTAAGCTAGGTTTTAAGGGTATTACTTTTAAAATAAACATATAAATTCATATTTTACAAGCATTTTGATATCGATTTTGCAGTAGGCAGCCATTTAATGTCACTCTTGCGCATCGATCTGTTCATGATTGCCGAATAGTAATGGAATTATTGATTTAATTTGATAAAGCTGCAACCTTTAGCTACATTTTAAGGGGTTTTTATTAAGGTAACCATACGCGTTTGGATTTTAAGCTAGGTTTTAAGGGTATTACTTTTAAAATAAACATATAAATTCATATTTTACAAGCATTTTGATATCGATTTTGCAGTAGGCAGCCATTTAATGTCACTCTTGCGCATCGATCTGTTCATGATTGCCGAATAGTAATGGAATTATTGATTTAATTTGATAAAGCTGCAACCTTTAGCTACATTTTAAGGGGTTTTTATTAAGGTAACCATACGCGTTTGGATTTTAAGCTAGGTTTTAAGGGTATTACTTTTAAAATAAACATATAAATTCATATTTTACAAGCATTTTGATATCGATTTTGCAGTAGGCAGCCATTTAATGTCACTCTTGCGCATCGATCTGTTCATGATTGCCGAATAGTAATGGAATTATTGATTTAATTTGATAAAGCTGCAACCTTTAGCTACATTTTAAGGGGTTTTTATTAAGGTAACCATACGCGTTTGGATTTTAAGCTAGGTTTTAAGGGTATTACTTTTAAAATAAACATATAAATTCATATTTTACAAGCATTTTGATATCGATTTTGCAGTAGGCAGCCATTTAATGTCACTCTTGCGCATCGATCTGTTCATGATTGCCGAATAGTAATGGAATTATTGATTTAATTTGATAAAGCTGCAACCTTTAGCTACATTTTAAGGGGTTTTTATTAAGGTAACCATACGCGTTTGGATTTTAAGCTAGGTTTTAAGGGTATTACTTTTAAAATAAACATATAAATTCATATTTTACAAGCATTTTGATATCGATTTTGCAGTAGGCAGCCATTTAATGTCACTCTTGCGCATCGATCTGTTCATGATTGCCGAATAGTAATGGAATTATTGATTTAATTTGATAAAGCTGCAACCTTTAGCTACATTTTAAGGGGTTTTTATTAAGGTAACCATACGCGTTTGGATTTTAAGCTAGGTTTTAAGGGTATTACTTTTAAAATAAACATATAAATTCATATTTTACAAGCATTTTGATATCGATTTTGCAGTAGGCAGCCATTTAATGTCACTCTTGCGCATCGATCTGTTCATGATTGCCGAATAGTAATGGAATTATTGATTTAATTTGATAAAGCTGCAACCTTTAGCTACATTTTAAGGGGTTTTTATTAAGGTAACCATACGCGTTTGGATTTTAAGCTAGGTTTTAAGGGTATTACTTTTAAAATAAACATATAAATTCATATTTTACAAGCATTTTGATATCGATTTTGCAGTAGGCAGCCATTTAATGTCACTCTTGCGCATCGATCTGTTCATGATTGCCGAATAGTAATGGAATTATTGATTTAATTTGATAAAGCTGCAACCTTTAGCTACATTTTAAGGGGTTTTTATTAAGGTAACCATACGCGTTTGGATTTTAAGCTAGGTTTTAAGGGTATTACTTTTAAAATAAACATATAAATTCATATTTTACAAGCATTTTGATATCGATTTTGCAGTAGGCAGCCATTTAATGTCACTCTTGCGCATCGATCTGTTCATGATTGCCGAATAGTAATGGAATTATTGATTTAATTTGATAAAGCTGCAACCTTTAGCTACATTTTAAGGGGTTTTTATTAAGGTAACCATACGCGTTTGGATTTTAAGCTAGGTTTTAAGGGTATTACTTTTAAAATAAACATATAAATTCATATTTTACAAGCATTTTGATATCGATTTTGCAGTAGGCAGCCATTTAATGTCACTCTTGCGCATCGATCTGTTCATGATTGCCGAATAGTAATGGAATTATTGATTTAATTTGATAAAGCTGCAACCTTTAGCTACATTTTAAGGGGTTTTTATTAAGGTAACCATACGCGTTTGGATTTTAAGCTAGGTTTTAAGGGTATTACTTTTAAAATAAACATATAAATTCATATTTTACAAGCATTTTGATATCGATTTTGCAGTAGGCAGCCATTTAATGTCACTCTTGCGCATCGATCTGTTCATGATTGCCGAATAGTAATGGAATTATTGATTTAATTTGATAAAGCTGCAACCTTTAGCTACATTTTAAGGGGTTTTTATTAAGGTAACCATACGCGTTTGGATTTTAAGCTAGGTTTTAAGGGTATTACTTTTAAAATAAACATATAAATTCATATTTTACAAGCATTTTGATATCGATTTTGCAGTAGGCAGCCATTTAATGTCACTCTTGCGCATCGATCTGTTCATGATTGCCGAATAGTAATGGAATTATTGATTTAATTTGATAAAGCTGCAACCTTTAGCTACATTTTAAGGGGTTTTTATTAAGGTAACCATACGCGTTTGGATTTTAAGCTAGGTTTTAAGGGTATTACTTTTAAAATAAACATATAAATTCATATTTTACAAGCATTTTGATATCGATTTTGCAGTAGGCAGCCATTTAATGTCACTCTTGCGCATCGATCTGTTCATGATTGCCGAATAGTAATGGAATTATTGATTTAATTTGATAAAGCTGCAACCTTTAGCTACATTTTAAGGGGTTTTTATTAAGGTAACCATACGCGTTTGGATTTTAAGCTAGGTTTTAAGGGTATTACTTTTAAAATAAACATATAAATTCATATTTTACAAGCATTTTGATATCGATTTTGCAGTAGGCAGCCATTTAATGTCACTCTTGCGCATCGATCTGTTCATGATTGCCGAATAGTAATGGAATTATTGATTTAATTTGATAAAGCTGCAACCTTTAGCTACATTTTAAGGGGTTTTTATTAAGGTAACCATACGCGTTTGGATTTTAAGCTAGGTTTTAAGGGTATTACTTTTAAAATAAACATATAAATTCATATTTTACAAGCATTTTGATATCGATTTTGCAGTAGGCAGCCATTTAATGTCACTCTTGCGCATCGATCTGTTCATGATTGCCGAATAGTAATGGAATTATTGATTTAATTTGATAAAGCTGCAACCTTTAGCTACATTTTAAGGGGTTTTTATTAAGGTAACCATACGCGTTTGGATTTTAAGCTAGGTTTTAAGGGTATTACTTTTAAAATAAACATATAAATTCATATTTTACAAGCATTTTGATATCGATTTTGCAGTAGGCAGCCATTTAATGTCACTCTTGCGCATCGATCTGTTCATGATTGCCGAATAGTAATGGAATTATTGATTTAATTTGATAAAGCTGCAACCTTTAGCTACATTTTAAGGGGTTTTTATTAAGGTAACCATACGCGTTTGGATTTTAAGCTAGGTTTTAAGGGTATTACTTTTAAAATAAACATATAAATTCATATTTTACAAGCATTTTGATATCGATTTTGCAGTAGGCAGCCATTTAATGTCACTCTTGCGCATCGATCTGTTCATGATTGCCGAATAGTAATGGAATTATTGATTTAATTTGATAAAGCTGCAACCTTTAGCTACATTTTAAGGGGTTTTTATTAAGGTAACCATACGCGTTTGGATTTTAAGCTAGGTTTTAAGGGTATTACTTTTAAAATAAACATATAAATTCATATTTTACAAGCATTTTGATATCGATTTTGCAGTAGGCAGCCATTTAATGTCACTCTTGCGCATCGATCTGTTCATGATTGCCGAATAGTAATGGAATTATTGATTTAATTTGATAAAGCTGCAACCTTTAGCTACATTTTAAGGGGTTTTTATTAAGGTAACCATACGCGTTTGGATTTTAAGCTAGGTTTTAAGGGTATTACTTTTAAAATAAACATATAAATTCATATTTTACAAGCATTTTGATATCGATTTTGCAGTAGGCAGCCATTTAATGTCACTCTTGCGCATCGATCTGTTCATGATTGCCGAATAGTAATGGAATTATTGATTTAATTTGATAAAGCTGCAACCTTTAGCTACATTTTAAGGGGTTTTTATTAAGGTAACCATACGCGTTTGGATTTTAAGCTAGGTTTTAAGGGTATTACTTTTAAAATAAACATATAAATTCATATTTTACAAGCATTTTGATATCGATTTTGCAGTAGGCAGCCATTTAATGTCGCTCTTGCGCATCGATCTGTTCATGATTGCCGAATAGTAATGGAATTATTGATTTAATTTGATAAAGCTGCAACCTTTAGCTACATTTTAAGGGGTTTTTATTAAGGTAACCATACGCGTTTGGATTTTAAGCTAGGTTTTAAGGGTATTACTTTTAAAATAAACATATAAATTCATATTTTACAAGCATTTTGATATCGATTTTGCAGTAGGCAGCCATTTAATGTCACTCTTGCGCATCGATCTGTTCATGATTGCCGAATAGTAATGGAATTATTGATTTAATTTGATAAAGCTGCAACCTTTAGCTACATTTTAAGGGGTTTTTATTAAGGTAACCATACGCGTTTGGATTTTAAGCTAGGTTTTAAGGGTATTACTTTTAAAATAAACATATAAATTCATATTTTACAAGCATTTTGATATCGATTTTGCAGTAGGCAGCCATTTAATGTCACTCTTGCGCATCGATCTGTTCATGATTGCCGAATAGTAATGGAATTATTGATTTAATTTGATAAAGCTGCAACCTTTAGCTACATTTTAAGGGGTTTTTATTAAGGTAACCATACGCGTTTGGATTTTAAGCTAGGTTTTAAGGGTATTACTTTTAAAATAAACATATAAATTCATATTTTACAAGCATTTTGATATCGATTTTGCAGTAGGCAGCCATTTAATGTCACTCTTGCGCATCGATCTGTTCATGATTGCCGAATAGTAATGGAATTATTGATTTAATTTGATAAAGCTGCAACCTTTAGCTACATTTTAAGGGGTTTTTATTAAGGTAACCATACGCGTTTGGATTTTAAGCTAGGTTTTAAGGGTATTACTTTTAAAATAAACATATAAATTCATATTTTACAAGCATTTTGATATCGATTTTGCAGTAGGCAGCCATTTAATGTCACTCTTGCGCATCGATCTGTTCATGATTGCCGAATAGTAATGGAATTATTGATTTAATTTGATAAAGCTGCAACCTTTAGCTACATTTTAAGGGGTTTTTATTAAGGTAACCATACGCGTTTGGATTTTAAGCTAGGTTTTAAGGGTATTACTTTTAAAATAAACATATAAATTCATATTTTACAAGCATTTTGATATCGATTTTGCAGTAGGCAGCCATTTAATGTCACTCTTGCGCATCGATCTGTTCATGATTGCCGAATAGTAATGGAATTATTGATTTAATTTGATAAAGCTGCAACCTTTAGCTACATTTTAAGGGGTTTTTATTAAGGTAACCATACGCGTTTGGATTTTAAGCTAGGTTTTAAGGGTATTACTTTTAAAATAAACATATAAATTCATATTTTACAAGCATTTTGATATCGATTTTGCAGTAGGCAGCCATTTAATGTCACTCTTGCGCATCGATCTGTTCATGATTGCCGAATAGTAATGGAATTATTGATTTAATTTGATAAAGCTGCAACCTTTAGCTACATTTTAAGGGGTTTTTATTAAGGTAACCATACGCGTTTGGATTTTAAGCTAGGTTTTAAGGGTATTACTTTTAAAATAAACATATAAATTCATATTTTACAAGCATTTTGATATCGATTTTGCAGTAGGCAGCCATTTAATGTCACTCTTGCGCATCGATCTGTTCATGATTGCCGAATAGTAATGGAATTATTGATTTAATTTGATAAAGCTGCAACCTTTAGCTACATTTTAAGGGGTTTTTATTAAGGTAACCATACGCGTTTGGATTTTAAGCTAGGTTTTAAGGGTATTACTTTTAAAATAAACATATAAATTCATATTTTACAAGCATTTTGATATCGATTTTGCAGTAGGCAGCCATTTAATGTCACTCTTGCGCATCGATCTGTTCATGATTGCCGAATAGTAATGGAATTATTGATTTAATTTGATAAAGCTGCAACCTTTAGCTACATTTTAAGGGGTTTTTATTAAGGTAACCATATGCGTTTGGATTTTAAGCTAGGTTTTAAGGGTATTACTTTTAAAATAAACATATAAATTCATATTTTACAAGCATTTTGATATCGATTTTGCAGTAGGCAGCCATTTAATGTCACTCTTGCGCATCGATCTGTTCATGATTGCCGAATAGTAATGGAATTATTGATTTAATTTGATAAAGCTGCAACCTTTAGCTACATTTTAAGGGGTTTTTATTAAGGTAACCATACGCGTTTGGATTTTAAGCTAGGTTTTAAGGGTATTACTTTTAAAATAAACATATAAATTCATATTTTACAAGCATTTTGATATCGATTTTGCAGTAGGCAGCCATTTAATGTCACTCTTGCGCATCGATCTGTTCATGATTGCCGAATAGTAATGGAATTATTGATTTAATTTGATAAAGCTGCAACCTTTAGCTACATTTTAAGGGGTTTTTATTAAGGTAACCATACGCGTTTGGATTTTAAGCTAGGTTTTAAGGGTATTACTTTTAAAATAAACATATAAATTCATATTTTACAAGCATTTTGATATCGATTTTGCAGTAGGCAGCCATTTAATGTCACTCTTGCGCATCGATCTGTTCATGATTGCCGAATAGTAATGGAATTATTGATTTAATTTGATAAAGCTGCAACCTTTAGCTACATTTTAAGGGGTTTTTATTAAGGTAACCATACGCGTTTGGATTTTAAGCTAGGTTTTAAGGGTATTACTTTTAAAATAAACATATAAATTCATATTTTACAAGCATTTTGATATCGATTTTGCAGTAGGCAGCCATTTAATGTCACTCTTGCGCATCGATCTGTTCATGATTGCCGAATAGTAATGGAATTATTGATTTAATTTGATAAAGCTGCAACCTTTAGCTACATTTTAAGGGGTTTTTATTAAGGTAACCATACGCGTTTGGATTTTAAGCTAGGTTTTAAGGGTATTACTTTTAAAATAAACATATAAATTCATATTTTACAAGCATTTTGATATCGATTTTGCAGTAGGCAGCCATTTAATGTCACTCTTGCGCATCGATCTGTTCATGATTGCCGAATAGTAATGGAATTATTGATTTAATTTGATAAAGCTGCAACCTTAAGCTACATTTTAAGGGGTTTTTATTAAGGTAACCATACGCGTTTGGATTTTAAGCTAGGTTTTAAGGGTATTACTTTTAAAATAAACATATAAATTCATATTTTACAAGCATTTTGATATCGATTTTGCAGTAGGCAGCCATTTAATGTCACTCTTGCGCATCGATCTGTTCATGATTGCCGAATAGTAATGGAATTATTGATTTAATTTGATAAAGCTGCAACCTTTAGCTACATTTTAAGGGGTTTTTATTAAGGTAACCATACGCGTTTGGATTTTAAGCTAGGTTTTAAGGGTATTACTTTTAAAATAAACGTATAAATTCATATTTTACAAGCATTTTGATATCGATTTTGCAGTAGGCAGCCATTTAATGTCACTCTTGCGCATCGATCTGTTCATGATTGCCGAATAGTAATGGAATTATTGATTTAATTTGATAAAGCTGCAACCTTTAGCTACATTTTAAGGGGTTTTTATTAAGGTAACCATACGCGTTTGGATTTTAAGCTAGGTTTTAAGGGTATTACTTTTAAAATAAACATATAAATTCATATTTTACAAGCATTTTGATATCGATTTTGCAGTAGGCAGCCATTTAATGTCACTCTTGCGCATCGATCTGTTCATGATTGCCGAATAGTAATGGAATTATTGATTTAATTTGATAAAGCTGCAACCTTTAGCTACATTTTAAGGGGTTTTTATTAAGGTAACCATACGCGTTTGGATTTTAAGCTAGGTTTTAAGGGTATTACTTTTCAAATAAACATATAAATTCATATTTTACAAGCATTTTGATATCGATTTTGCAGTAGGCAGCCATTTGATGTCACTCTTGCGCATCGATCTGTTCATGATTGCCGAATAGTAATGGAATTATTGATTTAATTTGATAAAGCTGCAACCTTTAGCTACATTTTAAGGGGTTTTTATTAAGGTAACCATACGCGTTTGGATTTTAAGCTAGGTTTTAAGGGTATTACTTTTAAAATAAACATATAAATTCATATTTTACAAGCATTTTGATATCGATTTTGCAGTAGGCAGCCATTTAATGTCACTCTTGCGCATCGATCTGTTCATGATTGCCGAATAGTAATGGAATTATTGATTTAATTTGATAAAGCTGCAACCTTTAGCTACATTTTAAGGGGTTTTTATTAAGGTAACCATACGCGTTTGGATTTTAAGCTAGGTTTTAAGGGTATTACTTTTAAAATAAACATATAAATTCATATTTTACAAGCATTTTGATATCGATTTTGCAGTAGGCAGCCATTTAATGTCACTCTTGCGCATCGATCTGTTCATGATTGCCGAATAGTAATGGAATTATTGATTTAATTTGATAAAGCTGCAACCTTTAGCTACATTTTAAGGGGTTTTTATTAAGGTAACCATACGCGTTTGGATTTTAAGCTAGGTTTTAAGGGTATTACTTTTAAAATAAACATATAAATTCATATTTTACAAGCATTTTGATATCGATTTTGCAGTAGGCAGCCATTTAATGTCACTCTTGCGCATCGATCTGTTCATGATTGCCGAATAGTAATGGAATTATTGATTTAATTTGATAAAGCTCCAACCTTTAGCTACATTTTAAGGGGTTTTTATTAAGGTAACCATACGCGTTTGGATTTTAAGCTAGGTTTTAAGGGTATTACTTTTAAAATAAACATATAAATTCATATTTTACAAGCATTTTGATATCGATTTTGCAGTAGGCAGCCATTTAATGTCACTCTTGCGCATCGATCTGTTCATGATTGCCGAATAGTAATGGAATTATTGATTTAATTTGATAAAGCTGCAACCTTTAGCTACATTTTAAGGGGTTTTTATTAAGGTAACCATACGCGTTTGGATTTTAAGCTAGGTTTTAAGGGTATTACTTTTAAAATAAACATATAAATTCATATTTTACAAGCATTTTGATATCGATTTTGCAGTAGGCAGCCATTTAATGTCACTCTTGCGCATCGATCTGTTCATGATTGCCGAATAGTAATGGAATTATTGATTTAATTTGATAAAGCTGCAACCTTTAGCTACATTTTAAGGGGTTTTTATTAAGGTAACCATACGCGTTTGGATTTTAAGCTAGGTTTTAAGGGTATTACTTTTAAAATAAACATATAAATTCATATTTTACAAGCATTTTGATATCGATTTTGCAGTAGGCAGCCATTTAATGTCACTCTTGCGCATCGATCTGTTCATGATTGCCGAATAGTAATGGAATTATTGATTTAATTTGATAAAGCTGCAACCTTTAGCTACATTTTAAGGGGTTTTTATTAAGGTAACCATACGCGTTTGGATTTTAAGCTAGGTTTTAAGGGTATTACTTTTAAAATAAACATATAAATTCATATTTTACAAGCATTTTGATATCGATTTTGCAGTAGGCAGCCATTTAATGTCACTCTTGCGCATCGATCTGTTCATGATTGCCGAATAGTAATGGAATTATTGATTTAATTTGATAAAGCTGCAACCTTTAGCTACATTTTAAGGGGTTTTTATTAAGGTAACCATACGCGTTTGGATTTTAAGCTAGGTTTTAAGGGTATTACTTTTAAAATAAACATATAAATTCATATTTTACAAGCATTTTGATATCGATTTTGCAGTAGGCAGCCATTTAATGTCACTCTTGCGCATCGATCTGTTCATGATTGCCGAATAGTAATGGAATTATTGATTTAATTTGATAAAGCTGCAACCTTTAGCTACATTTTAAGGGGTTTTTATTAAGGTAACCATACGCGTTTGGATTTTAAGCTAGGTTTTAAGGGTATTACTTTTAAAATAAACATATAAATTCATATTTTACAAGCATTTTGATATCGATTTTGCAGTAGGCAGCCATTTAATGTCACTCTTGCGCATCGATCTGTTCATGATTGCCGAATAGTAATGGAATTATTGATTTAATTTGATAAAGCTGCAACCTTTAGCTACATTTTAAGGGGTTTTTATTAAGGTAACCATACGCGTTTGGATTTTAAGCTAGGTTTTAAGGGTATTACTTTTAAAATAAACATATAAATTCATATTTTACAAGCATTTTGATATCGATTTTGCAGTAGGCAGCCATTTAATGTCACTCTTGCGCATCGATCTGTTCATGATTGCCGAATAGTAATGGAATTATTGATTTAATTTGATAAAGCTGCAACCTTTAGCTACATTTCAAGGGGTTTTTATTAAGGTAACCATACGCGTTTGGATTTTAAGCTAGGTTTTAAGGGTACTACTTTTAAAATAAACATATAAATTCATATTTTACAAGCATTTTGATATCGATTTTGCAGTAGGCAGCCATTTAATGTCACTCTTGCGCATCGATCTGTTCATGATTGCCGAATAGTAATGGAATTATTGATTTAATTTGATAAAGCTGCAACCTTTAGCTACATTTTAAGGGGTTTTTATTAAGGTAACCATACGCGTTTGGATTTTAAGCTAGGTTTTAAGGGTATTACTTTTAAAATAAATATATAAATTCATATTTTACAAGCATTTTGATATCGATTTTGCAGTAGGCAGCCATTTAATGTCACCCTTGCGCATCGATCTGTTCATGATTGCCGAATAGTAATGGAATTATTGATTTAATTTGATAAAGCTGCCACCTTTAGCTACATTTTAAGGGGTTTTTATTAAGGTAACCATACGCGTTTGGATTTTAAGCTAGGTTTTAAGGGTATTACTTTTAAAATAAACATATAAATTCATATTTTACAAGCATTTTGATATCGATTTTGCAGTAGGCAGCCATTTAATGTCACTCTTGCGCATCGATCTGTTCATGATTGCCGAATAGTAATGGAATTATTGATTTAATTTGATAAAGCTGCAACCTTTAGCTACATTTTAAGGGGTTTTTATTAAGGTAACCATACGCGTTTGGATTTTAAGCTAGGTTTTAAGGGTATTACTTTTAAAATAAACATATAAATTCATATTTTACAAGCATTTTGATATCGATTTTGCAGTAGGCAGCCATTTAATGTCACTCTTGCGCATCGATCTGTTCATGATTGCCGAATAGTAATGGAATTATTGATTTAATTTGATAAAGCTGCAACTTTTAGCTACATTTTAAGCGGTTTTTATTAAGGTAACCATACGCGTTTGGATTTTAAGCTAGGTTTTAAGGGTATTACTTTTAAAATAAACATATAAATTCATATTTTACAAGCATTTTGATATCGATTTTGCAGTAGGCAGCCATT
The DNA here is from genome assembly GCA_963668005.1 of Melieria crassipennis. Lineage (NCBI taxonomy): Eukaryota > Metazoa > Arthropoda > Insecta > Diptera > Ulidiidae > Melieria > Melieria crassipennis. The sequence goes on along the minus strand of CAVLFC010000067.1, from coordinate 50,293 downwards.
TAATGTCACCCTTGCGCATCGATCTGTTCATGATTGCCGAATAGTAATGGAATTATTGATTTAATTTGATAAAGCTGCAACCTTTGGCTACATTTTAAGGGGTTTTTATTAAGGTAACCATACGCGTTTGGATTTTAAGCTAGGTTTTAAGGGTATTACTTTTAAAATAAACATATAAATTCATATTTTACAAGCATTTTGATATCGATTTTGCAGTAGGCAGCCATTTAATGTCACTCTTGCGCATCGATCTGTTCATGATTGCCGAATAGTAATGGAATTATTGATTTAATTTGATAAAGCTGCAACCTTTAGCTACATTTTAAGGGGTTTTTATTAAGGTAACCATACGCGTTTGGATTTTAAGCTAGGTTTTAAGGGTATTACTTTTAAAATAAACATATAAATTCATATTTTACAAGCATTTTGATATCGATTTTGCAGTAGGCAGCCATTTAATGTCACTCTTGCGCATCGATCTGTTCATGATTGCCGAATAGTAATGGAATTATTGATTTAATTTGATAAAGCTGCAACCTTTAGCTACATTTTAAGGGGTTTTTATTAAGGTAACCATACGCGTTTGGATTTTAAGCTAGGTTTTAAGGGTATTACTTTTAAAATAAACATATAAATTCATATTTTACAAGCATTTTGATATCGATTTTGCAGTAGGCAGCCATTTAATGTCACTCTTGCGCATCGATCTGTTCATGATTGCCGAATAGTAATGGAATTATTGATTTAATTTGATAAAGCTGCAACCTTTAGCTACATTTTAAGGGGTTTTTATTAAGGTAACCATACGCGTTTGAATTTTAAGCTAGGTTTTAAGGGTATTACTTTTAAAATAAACATATAAATTCATATTTTACAAGCATTTTGATATCGATTTTGCAGTAGGCAGCCATTTAATGTCACTCTTGCGCATCGATCTGTTCATGATTGCCGAATAGTAATGGAATTATTGATTTAATTTGATAAAGCTGCAACCTTTAGCTACATTTTAAGGGGTTTTTATTAAGGTAACCATACGCGTTTGGATTTTAAGCTAGGTTTTAAGGGTATTACTTTTAAAATAAACATATAAATTCATATTTTACAAGCATTTTGATATCGATTTTGCAGTAGGCAGCCATTTAATGTCACTCTTGCGCATCGATCTGTTCATGATTGCCGAATAGTAATGGAATTATTGATTTAATTTGATAAAGCTGCAACCTTTAGCTACATTTTAAGCGGTTTTTATTAAGGTAACCATACGCGTTTGGATTTTAAGCTAGGTTTTAAGGGTATTACTTTTAAAATAAACATATAAATTCATATTTTACAAGCATTTTGATATCGATTTTGCAGTAGGCAGCCATTTAATGTCACCCTTGCGCATCGATCTGTTCATGATTGCCGAATAGTAATGGAATTATTGATTTAATTTGATAAAGCTGCAACCTTTAGCTACATTTTAAGGGGTTTTTATTAAGGTAACCATACGCGTTTGGATTTTAAGCTAGGTTTTAAGGGTATTACTTTTAAAATAAACATATAAATTCATATTTTACAAGCATTTTGATATCGATTTTGCAGTAGGCAGCCATTTAATGTCACTCTTGCGCATCGATCTGTTCATGATTGCCGAATAGTAATGTGTAGTGGTACCACATGACCACTTATGCCGAAACCAGTCGATCGCGCTACACTTATTACTTCACATGTGCCAAATGGCACCACGCGCACGACAGTGCAGCACTCAAGTGGCTGAGCCAGCGATTAGCCGAGCGGCGTGCCACCCGACACCACCTACCGCAGTGCAATGTCCCACTTACGGAAAAATGCACTGATCGGCATGTTGTGTGATGTCACCTACCGCAGGGCACGGGCACTTGAGGAAAGTGCTGAGTTGACCCAATGGTCCAGTGACGCTGATTGGACGTAGCCTTTGGTCACTGGAATAATGGGCGGAGCGCTGGAAATGCTCCGCTGTATAACAGTTTTGTAAATTAGTATTTAAGTAACCAATTTTACGGAAATAAATCAACTTCTCGTACTGAGATCAAGCGACGCGTTTGTTTGCTTATTTCACTCGGGAAAACATTGCGGCCTTTGTGGCCAACTTTTACGGCGCACTCTCGCTTCCTAATCAAGAGTACCCGGACTACGAACGCGCACCTAAACACAGACTTAAACCACCACATGGCGATCCTGCAGACCACGAACTGACGACCTCGAAATGATGACAACCCAAGCACCGATGACAATGGCAGCTAACCACCAAAGTTGCGTACCTGATGAGACCCCATCGCCAGATCCAAATATTTGCTCCTAAATATTTAACAACATTTTAACTAATAGAATAGGATAAGAATTGTAAATGTATTCTTCTCATAATTTTACAATACACAAATAGAAATTAAAGGAAAAAATATATAAACAAGAATACGTAATAATAACATTTAAGCACTTTTAACACCGATACAGAAGAAATACCCAAAAATACAAACATGTCTTCCTTCAATATAGAAACGGCGATGAAAGCCATACCAAACTTTACAGGCAACTATAGAGACCTGGATACTTTCACGAAGATAACAGAACTAATATACAAAAAATTGGACGCTACTGGCAAAACAGAACTGCTAGAATTCGTATTCTACGCAAAACTGAGCCTCACAACTAGAACGGCAATCGGCCATAACATACCAAAAACGTTTGAAGAACTGACTATACTTCTGAACGAACGATACAAGAGTACGAACACAATACCCCAGCTCCAGAACCAACTATCATACCTCGTACAAGGAAGTCTAGACATAAATACGTACAAGAACAAGATCCTTAACCTAATAGCGGAGCTAAACAAATTACAAATAGCTCAAACCGGCTCCGAACTAACCACTATAGAACGAAATATAATTACAAAACTCAACGAGCAATACAGTCTCACCGTATTTAAAAATGGACTAAACGACGTATACAAACAAACCATTTTCGCAGCTATGCCAACAAATTTTAATAAAGCAGTCGAATTAGCCCTAGAACTAGAAAAGGACAACAAACAAACACGGGCAAGAGTGATGTTTATCAACAGGAACAGCAACAATCGAAATAACAACCAAAATAGAGCAAACTATAGAAATTTTAATCAGCAAGACGACAACAGATACCAAAGCAACAACAGTGTTAGAAACAACAACAACTACAGAAACAACAGCCAACAAGCTAACTACAACCCCAGAAACAATCAGAACAACTATCAAACGAATTCGCGCAACGCATACAACAACGGCAGACCAAACAATCACACTGCCAACACAAATTTCAATAACAGAAATCAAAACCAAAGGAACTATAATCAAAACAACAGTAACTTCAACCAAAACCCAAGGTACAACAACAATGCAAACCGAAACCAAAATTTCAACAACCATGGTCGCCCTACACACATCAATTATATTCAGGAAAACTCGGGCGACCCGGAGGAAGACAATCACATTCCTCCGGGGGAGCAGTAACAAATGAACAAAGAATATATACCTAATATCAGAGAATCTAACAAACTACGTCACACTGAAATGCAACCAATTTAATAAGCCTTTAACATTCCTCATTGATACCGGAGCAGACATATCACTTTGTAAAACAAATAACGATGACAACCTTGAGATCAACACAGAAAACACATGTAAACTAACAGGAATTTCCACACAAAAAATAGACTCACTGGGAACATTGAAACTGACATTCCCACTAAGAAAAACCAAAACAGAATTAAACTTCCACATGGTCAATGAAGATTTCCCAATCGTAACAAATGGAATCATAGGAAGAGACTTTCTACTCAAATACATGTGCAAAATAGACTACGAAACCCTCACACTAACAATGATAATAAATGAAGAAGAACACATATTTCCTATAACAACCAAACCACCACCACACACCTCACACACAATACCGCCAAGGTGTGAAGTAATATTACCGATTAACATAAATATTCAAGAAGACAGTGTAATACTAAACCAAGAACTTGCAAACGGAGTATTTTTGGCAAATTCCATCGCACCAGCAAAAGGCAAATGCCACGTAAAAATAATTAATACAACAGATAGAACAATAACAGTAAAAAACATCCGACCAAAAATAGAAAACTTGTCTAGTTACACAATAATGAAAACAAACTACAACACCAAAAGTCCCAACAATGAACGATTCAGAAAACTAATATCAACACTCAAACTAGACAACCTAGACGAACAAACAGAAGCAGAGCTTAAAACCATCTTCCGAAAATATCAAACAGTTTTCCACTTGGAAGGAGAAGAAATTACAACAAACAATTTCTACACTCAACAACTTAACCTAGAAGACTCAACTCCCGTATACATAAAAAACTACAGATTACCGCAAACACAGCAGGAAGAGATAAAGAACCAAGTACAAAAATTAATAGACAGCGATATCATAGAACCATCAACTAGCCCATACAACGCACCACTATTACTAGTCCCAAAGAAAAGCGAAGACAACACAAAAAAATGGCGATTAGTCGTAGATTACAGAAAACTGAACGACAAAATAATCAATGATAAATTCCCGCTCACACGACTAGAAGATGTTCTTGATATACTTGGCAGAGCAAAATACTTCTCAACTTTAGACATGACGAGCTCTTTCCATCAAATACCTTTGGAACAAGATTCAAGACCACCCACAGCATTTTCCACACAAGATGGACACTACCAATTTAAAAGACTACCTTTTGGTCTCAAAATATCCTCAAACAGTTTTCAACGCATGCTTAATCTAGCACTAAGTGGACTTAGCTCAGAAGCATTTCTCTATGTTGACGATATAATAGTATTTGGATGTTCATTAAAACACCACAACGAAAATCTGATTAAAGTCTTCGACCGACTACAACAATACAACTTAAAACTAAATGCAAGCAAATGCCAATTTTTAAAACCAGAAGTAATTTACTTAGGCCACTTAATCACAGACAAAGGCATCAGAACAGATCCAACAAAATGCGAAGCAGTACTAAAATATCCAACACCAACGAATGCTGATGAAGTACGTCGATTTGTAGCATTTTGCAACTACTACAGACGCTTCATACCAGAATTCGCATCAATAGTAAAATGCCTTAACTCTCTCCTTAAGAAAGGGACGCCTTTCATTTGGTCAGACGAGTGCAAGACAGCTTTCGAAACACTAAAACAGAAGTTAACAAACACACCAATATTACAATATCCGGATTTTAACAAAACCTTCATATTAACAACAGACGCTTCAGACTTCGCCTTAGGAGCGGTATTATCACAAGGAGAAATTGGGCATGACCTTCCCATTTCATACGCAAGCAAATCATTACAGAAACACGATATCAATAAACCAATAATAGAAAAGGAACTTTTAGCAATACATTGGGGAATAAACTACTTCAGACCATACCTCTACGGAAGAAAATTCATTGTAGTCACAGACCACAGACCACTGGTATCTCTGTTCTCACACAAAAATCCATCATCGAAAATGACAAGAATCAGACTAGACTTATCTGATTACGACTTTGAAATCGTATACAAACAAGGAAAAATCAACACAAATGCAGATGCTTTATCTCGCATAAAAATCGACAGCGACACACTGAAGGCAATGATTCCAACGCAGGAAAATGACATAAATGACGGCAAACAAATGGAAATACTGGCAATTACAAGGAGCAAGGCAGCAACATCAAGAGCAAAAGAAAAAAGCATGCACAATGAAGAAAAAGAAAATATTTATGGTACCAAGACACGCGATAATAGGAAGGACATATCTCAAGAGCCTGCGCAACTCTACATATGGGAATGTACCTCTATGAACGACGTGAAGAACATTAGAAGATTAAATTTTGAAATAAAAGAAAAGCATCGGCCGATGATACATATTGATAATAATGAAGTGCACGTGACTTGTAGCGATGACCCTTTGAATCTAGATTCAATGTTGGAGAAACTACACAGTTCACTAAAGAACCTGCATATAAAGGAGCTAGCCCTTTGCAGAGAAAATTTTAAGTTTGAAAATATAACAATGAATGCATTCAAGGAAAGATACAACGAAATAAATAAAAACAAATGCTCGCCTACAAAAATACTTATATACAACGCTCCACGAAATGTTCAAAGCAAATTACAACAGTACAAACTAATTGACGAATATCACAACGCCAGCACAGCCGGACACTTAGGAATTCGAAAGACGATCCTAAAATTAAAACAACGATACACATGGAAGAACATGAGACAAATGGTAAAAGAGTTCGTCAACAATTGCCTGACCTGCTGCAAGAATAAAACAATTAGGCACACTAAAGAAGAACTGGTCAAAACCGACATGCCAGCAACAAACTTTGAAACCATTACCATTGACACAGTCGGACCATTGAGAATATCAAATGGCTTCCGCTACATACTCACAATGCAATGTGATTTAACAAAATTTATTATTGCACACCCGATGGAAACCAAGGACGCCCGAACGACAGCAAAAACTCTTGTAGAACAGTTCATTCTCAAGTACGGTTGTTTCAAAACGTTGAAATCCGACCGAGGCACCGAGTTCACAAATGAGCTAATGCACAACATATGCCAATTACTTGACGTGCGACAAATTTTTTCGACACCCTACCATCATCAAACAATCGGAGCACTCGAACGTAACCACAGAACACTGCATGAATACTTACTAGCATTTACAACCGAACACGAATGGGACAAATGGGTACCATATTTCACTTTCGCGTATAATACGACACCACATGTCGAAACCCAGTACTCCCCATACGAGTTAGTCTTCGGACAATTACCGTCACTACCAAGTGACAAAACATATGACAACAAACAAATTTATGACATTGACAATTACGCCAACGAACTAAAAGTTAGGCTACAGACATCTATGGATAAGGCTAGGAATATTATAGAAATAGCTAAACATAAGAGAAAAATTAATTATGATAAGAATATTAATAATACACAGTTAAGAATAGGAGATTTAGTTTTTGTTAAATTAGAAACAAGTAAGAAACTACAGAGTCCCTACCATGGACCATATAAAATTATAGAAAGAAATGGAGTAAACTCCACAGTAGAAATAAACGGTAAACATAAGATATTACATAATAATAACCTTAAGAAATTCTTAGGAGATAGCAACATAACAAGTAAGAACTGAAAATGTAAAATAAGAAACTACATACATATACATGAATTACTATCAGAATAAGACAACAATTATTTTATTCATAACTTCAATATTGTAAAGCGAAGTATTTCCAACACCACCTCCGAAGACCCCGACCAATATCTTAAAAAATTATTTCAAGTAATAATTTTTCGCTTAAGGGCAATGGTGTAGTGGTACCACATGACCACTTATGCCGAAACCAGTCGATCGCGCTACACTTATTACTTCACATGTGCCAAATGGCACCACGCGCACGACAGTGCAGCACTCAAGTGGCTGAGCCAGCGATTAGCCGAGCGGCGTGCCACCCGACACCACCTACCGCAGTGCAATGTCCCACTTACGGAAAAATGCACTGATCGGCATGTTGTGTGATGTCACCTACCGCAGGGCACGGGCACTTGAGGAAAGTGCTGAGTTGACCCAATGGTCCAGTGACGCTGATTGGACGTAGCCTTTGGTCACTGGAATAATGGGCGGAGCGCTGGAAATGCTCCGCTGTATAACAGTTTTGTAAATTAGTATTTAAGTAACCAATTTTACGGAAATAAATCAACTTCTCGTACTGAGATCAAGCGACGCGTTTGTTTGCTTATTTCACTCGGGAAAACATTGCGGCCTTTGTGGCCAACTTTTACGGCGCACTCTCGCTTCCTAATCAAGAGTACCCGGACTACGAACGCGCACCTAAACACAGACTTAAACCACCACAAATGGAATTATTGATTTAATTTGATAAAGCTGCAACCTTTAGCTACATTTTAAGGGGTTTTTATTAAGGTAACCATACGCGTTTGGATTTTAAGCTAGGTTTTAAGGGTATTACTTTTAAAATAAACATATAAATTCATATTTTACAAGCATTTTGATATCGATTTTGCAGTAGGCAGCCATTTAATGTCACTCTTGCGCATCGATCTGTTCATGATTGCCGAATAGTAATGGAATTATTGATTTAATTTGATAAAGCTGCAACCTTTAGCTACATTTTAAGGGGTTTTTATTAAGGTAACCATACGCGTTTGGATTTTAAGCTAGGTTTTAAGGGTATTACTTTTAAAATAAATATATAAATTCATATTTTACAAGCATTTTGATATCGATTTTGCAGTAGGCAGCCATTTAATGTCACTCTTGCGCATCGATCTGTTCATGATTGCCGAATAGTAATGGAATTATTGATTTAATTTGATAAAGCTGCAACCTTTAGCTACATTTTAAGGGGTTTTTATTAAGGTAACCATACGCGTTTGGATTTTAAACTAGGTTTTAAGGGTATTACTTTTAAAATAAACATATAAATTCATATTTTACAAGCATTTTGATATCGATTTTGCAGTAGGCAGCCATTTAATGTCACTCTTGCGCATCGATCTGTTCATGATTGCCGAATAGTAATGGAATTATTGATTTAATTTGATAAAGCTGCAACCTTTAGCTACATTTTAAGGGGTTTTTATTAAGGTAACCATATGCGTTTGGATTTTAAGCTAGGTTTTAAGGGTATTACTTTTAAAATAAACATATAAATTCATATTTTACAAGCATTTTGATATCGATTTTGCAGTAGGCAGCCATTTAATGTCACTCTTGCGCATCGATCTGTTCATGATTGCCGAATAGTAATGGAATTATTGATTTAATTTGATAAAGCTGCAACCTTTAGCTACATTTTAAGGGGTTTTTATTAAGGTAACCATACGCGTTTGGATTTTAAGCTAGGTTTTAAGGGTATTACTTTTAAAATAAACATATAAATTCATATTTTACAAGCATTTTGATATCGATTTTGCAGTAGGCAGCCATTTAATGTCACTCTTGCGCATCGATCTGTTCATGATTGCCGAATAGTAATGGAATTATTGATTTAATTTGATAAAGCTGCAACCTTTAGCTACATTTTAAGGGGTTTTTATTAAGGTAACCATACGCGTTTGGATTTTAAGCTAGGTTTTAAGGGTATTACTTTTAAAATAAACATATAAATTCATATTTTACAAGCATTTTGATATCGATTTTGCAGTAGGCAGCCATTTAATGTCACTCTTGCGCATCGATCTGTTCATGATTGCCGAATAGTAATGGAATTATTGATTTAATTTGATAAAGCTGCAACCTTTAGCTACATTTTAAGGGGTTTTTATTAAGGTAACCATACGCGTTTGGATTTTAAGCTAGGTTTTAAGGGTATTACTTTTAAAATAAACATATAAATTCATATTTTACAAGCATTTTGATATCGATTTTGCAGTAGGCAGCCATTTAATGTCACTCTTGCGCATCGATCTGTTCATGATTGCCGAATAGTAATGGAATTATTGATTTAATTTGATAAAGCTGCAACCTTTAGCTACATTTTAAGGGGTTTTTATTAAGGTAACCATACGCGTTTGGATTTTAAGCTAGGTTTTAAGGGTATTACTTTTAAAATAAACATATAAATTCATATTTTACAAGCATTTTGATATCGATTTTGCAGTAGGCAGCCATTTAATGTCACTCTTGCGCATCGATCTGTTCATGATTGCCGAATAGTAATGGAATTATTGATTTAATTTGATAAAGCTGCAACCTTAAGCTACATTTTAAGGGGTTTTTATTAAGGTAACCATACGCGTTTGGATTTTAAGCTAGGTTTTAAGGGTATTACTTTTAAAATAAACATATAAATTCATATTTTACAAGCATTTTGATATCGATTTTGCAGTAGGCAGCCATTTAATGTCACTCTTGCGCATCGATCTGTTCATGATTGCCGAATAGTAATGGAATTATTGATTTAATTTGATAAAGCTGCAACCTTTAGCTACATTTTAAGGGGTTTTTATTAAGGTAACCATACGCGTTTGGATTTTAAGCTAGGTTTTAAGGGTATTACTTTTAAAATAAACGTATAAATTCATATTTTACAAGCATTTTGATATCGATTTTGCAGTAGGCAGCCATTTAATGTCACTCTTGCGCATCGATCTGTTCATGATTGCCGAATAGTAATGGAATTATTGATTTAATTTGATAAAGCTGCAACCTTTAGCTACATTTTAAGGGGTTTTTATTAAGGTAACCATACGCGTTTGGATTTTAAGCTAGGTTTTAAGGGTATTACTTTTAAAATAAACATATAAATTCATATTTTACAAGCATTTTGATATCGATTTTGCAGTAGGCAGCCATTTAATGTCACTCTTGCGCATCGATCTGTTCATGATTGCCGAATAGTAATGGAATTATTGATTTAATTTGATAAAGCTGCAACCTTTAGCTACATTTTAAGGGGTTTTTATTAAGGTAACCATACGCGTTTGGATTTTAAGCTAGGTTTTAAGGGTATTACTTTTAAAATAAACATATAAATTCATATTTTACAAGCATTTTGATATCGATTTTGCAGTAGGCAGCCATTTAATGTCACTCTTGCGCATCGATCTGTTCATGATTGCCGAATAGTAATGGAATTATTGATTTAATTTGATAAAGCTGCAACCTTTAGCTACATTTTAAGGGGTTTTTATTAAGGTAACCATACGCGTTTGGATTTTAAGCTAGGTTTTAAGGGTATTACTTTTAAAATAAACATATAAATTCATATTTTACAAGCATTTTGATATCGATTTTGCAGTAGGCAGCCATTTAATGTCACTCTTGCGCATCGATCTGTTCATGATTGCCGAATAGTAATGGAATTATTGATTTAATTTGATAAAGCTGCAACCTTTAGCTACATTTTAAGGGGTTTTTATTAAGGTAACCATACGCGTTTGGATTTTAAGCTAGGTTTTAAGGGTATTACTTTTAAAATAAACATATAAATTCATATTTTACAAGCATTTTGATATCGATTTTGCAGTAGGCAGCCATTTAATGTCACTCTTGCGCATCGATCTGTTCATGATTGCCGAATAGTAATGGAATTATTGATTTAATTTGATAAAGCTGCAACCTTTAGCTACATTTTAAGGGGTTTTTATTAAGGTAACCATACGCGTTTGGATTTTAAGCTAGGTTTTAAGGGTATTACTTTTAAAATAAACATATAAATTCATATTTTACAAGCATTTTGATATCGATTTTGCAGTAGGCAGCCATTTAATGTCACTCTTGCGCATCGATCTGTTCATGATTGCCGAATAGTAATGGAATTATTGATTTAATTTGATAAAGCTGCAACCTTTAGCTACATTTTAAGGGGTTTTTATTAAGGTAACCATACGCGTTTGGATTTTAAGCTAGGTTTTAAGGGTATTACTTTTCAAATAAACATATAAATTCATATTTTACAAGCATTTTGATATCGATTTTGCAGTAGGCAGCCATTTGATGTCACTCTTGCGCATCGATCTGTTCATGATTGCCGAATAGTAATGGAATTATTGATTTAATTTGATAAAGCTGCAACCTTTAGCTACATTTTAAGGGGTTTTTATTAAGGTAACCATACGCGTTTGGATTTTAAGCTAGGTTTTAAGGGTATTACTTTTAAAATAAACATATAAATTCATATTTTACAAGCATTTTGATATCGATTTTGCAGTAGGCAGCCATTTAATGTCACTCTTGCGCATCGATCTGTTCATGATTGCCGAATAGTAATGGAATTATTGATTTAATTTGATAAAGCTGCAACCTTTAGCTACATTTTAAGGGGTTTTTATTAAGGTAACCATACGCGTTTGGATTTTAAGCTAGGTTTTAAGGGTATTACTTTTAAAATAAACATATAAATTCATATTTTACAAGCATTTTGATATCGATTTTGCAGTAGGCAGCCATTTAATGTCACTCTTTGTTCATGATTGCCGAATAGTAATGGAATTATTGATTTAATTTGATAAAGCTGCAACCTTTAGCTACATTTTAAGGGGTTTTTATTAAGGTAACCATACGCGTTTGGATTTTAAGCTAGGTTTTAAGGGTATTACTTTTAAAATAAACATATAAATTCATATTTTACAAGCATTTTGATATCGATTTTGCAGTAGGCAGCCATTTAATGTCACTCTTGCGCATCGATCTGTTCATGATTGCCGAATAGTAATGGAATTATTGATTTAATTTGATAAAGCTGCAACCTTTAGCTACATTTTAAGGGGTTTTTATTAAGGTAACCATACGCGTTTGGATTTTAAGCTAGGTTTTAAGGGTATTACTTTTAAAATAAACATATAAATTCATATTTTACAAGCATTTTGATATCGATTTTGCAGTAGGCAGCCATTTAATGTCACTCTTGCGCATCGATCTGTTCATGATTGCCGAATAGTAATGGAATTATTGATTTAATTTGATAAAGCTGCAACCTTTAGCTACATTTTAAGGGGTTTTTATTAAGGTAACCATACGCGTTTGGATTTTAAGCTAGGTTTTAAGGGTATTACTTTTAAAATAAACATATAAATTCATATTTTACAAGCATTTTGATATCGATTTTGCAGTAGGCAGCCATTTAATGTCACTCTTGCGCATCGATCTGTTCATGATTGCCGAATAGTAATGGAATTATTGATTTAATTTGATAAAGCTGCAACCTTTAGCTACATTTTAAGGGGTTTTTATTAAGGTAACCATACGCGTTTGGATTTTAAGCTAGGTTTTAAGGGTATTACTTTTAAAATAAACATATAAATTCATATTTTACAAGCATTTTGATATCGATTTTGCAGTAGGCAGCCATTTAATGTCACTCTTGCGCATCGATCTGTTCATGATTGCCGAATAGTAATGGAATTATTGATTTAATTTGATAAAGCTGCAACCTTTAGCTACATTTTAAGGGGTTTTTATTAAGGTAACCATACGCGTTTGGATTTTAAGCTAGGTTTTAAGGGTATTACTTTTAAAATAAACATATAAATTCATATTTTACAAGCATTTTGATATCGATTTTGCAGTAGGCAGCCATTTAATGTCACTCTTGCGCATCGATCTGTTCATGATTGCCGAATAGTAATGGAATTATTGATTTAATTTGATAAAGCTGCAACCTTTAGCTACATTTTAAGGGGTTTTTATTAAGGTAACCATACGCGTTTGGATTTTAAGCTAGGTTTTAAGGGTATTACTTTTAAAATAAACATATAAATTCATATTTTACAAGCATTTTGATATCGATTTTGCAGTAGGCAGCCATTTAATGTCACTCTTGCGCATCGATCTGTTCATGATTGCCGAATAGTAATGGAATTATTGATTTAATTTGATAAAGCTGCAACCTTTAGCTACATTTTAAGGGGTTTTTATTAAGGTAACCATACGCGTTTGGATTTTAAGCTAGGTTTTAAGGGTATTACTTTTAAAATAAACATATAAATTCATATTTTACAAGCATTTTGATATCGATTTTGCAGTAGGCAGCCATTTAATGTCACTCTTGCGCATCGATCTGTTCATGATTGCCGAATAGTAATGGAATTATTGATTTAATTTGATAAAGCTGCAACCTTTAGCTACATTTTAAGGGGTTTTTATTAAGGTAACCATACGCGTTTGGATTTTAAGCTAGGTTTTAAGGGTATTACTTTTAAAATAAACATATAAATTCATATTTTACAAGCATTTTGATATCGATTTTGCAGTAGGCAGCCATTTAATGTCACTCTTGCGCATCGATCTGTTCATGATTGCCGAATAGTAATGGAATTATTGATTTAATTTGATAAAGCTGCAACCTTTAGCTACATTTTAAGGGGTTTTTATTAAGGTAACCATACGCGTTTGGATTTTAAGCTAGGTTTTAAGGGTATTACTTTTAAAATAAACATATAAATTCATATTTTACAAGCATTTTGATATCGATTTTGCAGTAGGCAGCCATTTAATGTCACTCTTGCGCATCGATCTGTTCATGATTGCCGAATAGTAATGGAATTATTGATTTAATTTGATAAAGCTGCAACCTTTAGCTACATTTTAAGGGGTTTTTATTAAGGTAACCATACGCGTTTGGATTTTAAGCTAGGTTTTAAGGGTATTACTTTTAAAATAAACATATAAATTCATATTTTACAAGCATTTTGATATCGATTTTGCAGTAGGCAGCCATTTAATGTCACTCTTGCGCATCGATCTGTTCATGATTGCCGAATAGTAATGGAATTATTGATTTAATTTGATAAAGCTGCAACCTTTAGCTACATTTTAAGGGGTTTTTATTAAGGTAACCATACGCGTTTGGATTTTAAGCTAGGTTTTAAGGGTATTACTTTTAAAATAAACATATAAATTCATATTTTACAAGCATTTTGATATCGATTTTGCAGTAGGCAGCCATTTAATGTCACTCTTGCGCATCGATCTGTTCATGATTGCCGAATAGTAATGGAATTATTGATTTAATTTGATAAAGCTGCAACCTTTAGCTACATTTTAAGGGGTTTTTATTAAGGTAACCATACGCGTTTGGATTTTAAGCTAGGTTTTAAGGGTATTACTTTTAAAATAAACATATAAATTCATATTTTACAAGCATTTTGATATCGATTTTGCAGTAGGCAGCCATTTAATGTCACTCTTGCGCATCGATCTGTTCATGATTGCCGAATAGTAATGGAATTATTGATTTAATTTGATAAAGCTGCAACCTTTAGCTACATTTTAAGGGGTTTTTATTAAGGTAACCATACGCGTTTGGATTTTAAGCTAGGTTTTAAGGGTATTACTTTTAAAATAAACATATAAATTCATATTTTACAAGCATTTTGATATCGATTTTGCAGTAGGCAGCCATTTAATGTAACTCTTGCGCATCGATCTGTTCATGATTGCCGAATAGTAATGGAATTATTGATTTAATTTGATAAAGCTGCAACCTTTAGCTACATTTTAAGGGGTTTTTATTAAGGTAACCATACGCGTTTGGATTTTAAGCTAGGTTTTAAGGGTATTACTTTTAAAATAAACATATAAATTCATATTTTACAAGCATTTTGATATCGATTTTGCAGTAGGCAGCCATTTAATGTCACTCTTGCGCATCGATCTGTTCATGATTGCCGAATAGTAATGGAATTATTGATTTAATTTGATAAAGCTGCAACCTTTAGCTACATTTTAAGGGGTTTTTATTAAGGTAACCATACGCGTTTGGATTTTAAGCTAGGTTTTAAGGGTATTACTTTTAAAATAAACATATAAATTCATATTTTACAAGCATTTTGATATCGATTTTGCAGTAGGCAGCCATTTAATGTCACTCTTGCGCATCGATCTGTTCATGATTGCCGAATAGTAATGGAATTATTGATTTAATTTGATAAAGCTGCAACCTTTAGCTACATTTTAAGGGGTTTTTATTAAGGTAACCATACGCGTTTGGATTTTAAGCTAGGTTTTAAGGGTATTACTTTTAAAATAAACATATAAATTCATATTTTACAAGCATTTTGATATCGATTTTGCAGTAGGCAGCCATTTAATGTCACTCTTGCGCATCGATCTGTTCATGATTGCCGAATAGTAATGGAATTATTGATTTAATTTGATAAAGCTGCAACCTTTAGCTACATTTTAAGGGGTTTTTATTAAGGTAACCATACGCGTTTGGATTTTAAGCTAGGTTTTAAGGGTATTACTTTTAAAATAAACATATAAATTCATATTTTACAAGCATTTTGATATCGATTTTGCAGTAGGCAGCCATTTAATGTCACTCTTGCGCATCGATCTGTTCATGATTGCCGAATAGTAATGGAATTATTGATTTAATTTGATAAAGCTGCAACCTTTAGCTACATTTTAAGGGGTTTTTATTAAGGTAACCATACGCGTTTGGATTTTAAGCTAGGTTTTAAGGGTATTACTTTTAAAATAAACATATAAATTCATATTTTACAAGCATTTTGATATCGATTTTGCAGTAGGCAGCCATTTAATGTCACTCTTGCGCATCGATCTGTTCATGATTGCCGAATAGTAATGGAATTATTGATTTAATTTGATAAAGCTGCAACCTTTAGCTACATTTTAAGGGGTTTTTATTAAGGTAACCATACGCGTTTGGATTTTAAGCTAGGTTTTAAGGGTATTACTTTTAAAATAAACATATAAATTCATATTTTACAAGCATTTTGATATCGATTTTGCAGTAGGCAGCCATTTAATGTCACTCTTGCGCATCGATCTGTTCATGATTGCCGAATAGTAATGGAATTATTGATTTAATTTGATAAAGCTGCAACCTTTAGCTACATTTTAAGGGGTTTTTATTAAGGTAACCATACGCGTTTGGATTTTAAGCTAGGTTTTAAGGGTATTACTTTTAAAATAAACATATAAATTCATATTTTACAAGCATTTTGATATCGATTTTGCAGTAGGCAGCCATTTAATGTCACTCTTGCGCATCGATCTGTTCATGATTGCCGAATAGTAATGGAATTATTGATTTAATTTGATAAAGCTGCAACCTTTAGCTACATTTTAAGGGGTTTTTATTAAGGTAACCATACGCGTTTGGATTTTAAGCTAGGTTTTAAGGGTATTACTTTTAAAATAAACATATAAATTCATATTTTACAAGCATTTTGATATCGATTTTGCAGTAGGCAGCCATTTAATGTCACTCTTGCGCATCGATCTGTTCATGATTGCCGAATAGTAATGGAATTATTGATTTAATTTGATAAAGCTGCAACCTTTAGCTACATTTTAAGGGGTTTTTATTAAGGTAACCATACGCGTTTGGATTTTAAGCTAGGTTTTAAGGGTATTACTTTTAAAATAAACATATAAATTCATATTTTACAAGCATTTTGATATCGATTTTGCAGTAGGCAGCCATTTAATGTCACTCTTGCGCATCGATCTGTTCATGATTGCCGAATAGTAATGGAATTATTGATTTAATTTGATAAAGCTGCAACCTTTAGCTACATTTTAAGGGGTTTTTATTAAGGTAACCATACGCGTTTGGATTTTAAGCTAGGTTTTAAGGGTATTACTTTTAAAATAAACATATAAATTCATATTTTACAAGCATTTTGATATCGATTTTGCAGTAGGCAGCCATTTAATGTCACTCTTGCGCATCGATCTGTTCATGATTGCCGAATAGTAATGGAATTATTGATTTAATTTGATAAAGCTGCAACCTTTAGCTACATTTTAAGGGGTTTTTATTAAGGTAACCATACGCGTTTGGATTTTAAGCTAGGTTTTAAGGGTATTACTTTTAAAATAAACATATAAATTCATATTTTACAAGCATTTTGATATCGATTTTGCAGTAGGCAGCCATTTAATGTCACTCTTGCGCATCGATCTGTTCATGATTGCCGAATAGTAATGGAATTATTGATTTAATTTGATAAAGCTGCAACCTTTAGCTACATTTTAAGGGGTTTTTATTAAGGTAACCATACGCGTTTGGATTTTAAGCTAGGTTTTAAGGGTATTACTTTTAAAATAAACATATAAATTCATATTTTACAAGCATTTTGATATCGATTTTGCAGTAGGCAGCCATTTAATGTCACTCTTGCGCATCGATCTGTTCATGATTGCCGAATAGTAATGGAATTATTGATTTAATTTGATAAAGCTGCAACCTTTAGCTACATTTTAAGGGGTTTTTATTAAGGTAACCATACGCGTTTGGATTTTAAGCTAGGTTTTAAGGGTATTACTTTTAAAATAAACATATAAATTCATATTTTACAAGCATTTTGATATCGATTTTGCAGTAGGCAGCCATTTAATGTCACTCTTGCGCATCGATCTGTTCATGATTGCCGAATAGTAATGGAATTATTGATTTAATTTGATAAAGCTGCAACCTTTAGCTACATTTTAAGGGGTTTTTATTAAGGTAACCATACGCGTTTGGATTTTAAGCTAGGTTTTAAGGGTATTACTTTTAAAATAAACATATAAATTCATATTTTACAAGCATTTTGATATCGATTTTGCAGTAGGCAGCCATTTAATGTCACTCTTGCGCATCGATCTGTTCATGATTGCCGAATAGTAATGGAATTATTGATTTAATTTGATAAAGCTGCAACCTTTAGCTACATTTTAAGGGGTTTTTATTAAGGTAACCATACGCGTTTGGATTTTAAGCTAGGTTTTAAGGGTATTACTTTTAAAATAAACATATAAATTCATATTTTACAAGCATTTTGATATCGATTTTGCAGTAGGCAGCCATTTAATGTCACTCTTGCGCATCGATCTGTTCATGATTGCCGAATAGTAATGGAATTATTGATTTAATTTGATAAAGCTGCAACCTTTAGCTACATTTTAAGGGGTTTTTATTAAGGTAACCATACGCGTTTGGATTTTAAGCTAGGTTTTAAGGGTATTACTTTTAAAATAAACATATAAATTCATATTTTACAAGCATTTTGATATCGATTTTGCAGTAGGCAGCCATTTAATGTCACTCTTGCGCATCGATCTGTTCATGATTGCCGAATAGTAATGGAATTATTGATTTAATTTGATAAAGCTGCAACCTTTAGCTACATTTTAAGGGGTTTTTATTAAGGTAACCATACGCGTTTGGATTTTAAGCTAGGTTTTAAGGGTATTACTTTTAAAATAAACATATAAATTCATATTTTACAAGCATTTTGATATCGATTTTGCAGTAGGCAGCCATTTAATGTCACTCTTGCGCATCGATCTGTTCATGATTGCCGAATAGTAATGGAATTATTGATTTAATTTGATAAAGCTGCAACCTTTAGCTACATTTTAAGGGGTTTTTATTAAGGTAACCATACGCGTTTGGATTTTAAGCTAGGTTTTAAGGGTATTACTTTTAAAATAAACATATAAATTCATATTTTACAAGCATTTTGATATCGATTTTGCAGTAGGCAGCCATTTAATGTCACTCTTGCGCATCGATCTGTTCATGATTGCCGAATAGTAATGGAATTATTGATTTAATTTGATAAAGCTGCAACCTTTAGCTACATTTTAAGGGGTTTTTATTAAGGTAACCATACGCGTTTGGATTTTAAGCTAGGTTTTAAGGGTATTACTTTTAAAATAAACATATAAATTCATATTTTACAAGCATTTTGATATCGATTTTGCAGTAGGCAGCCATTTAATGTCACTCTTGCGCATCGATCTGTTCATGATTGCCGAATAGTAATGGAATTATTGATTTAATTTGATAAAGCTGCAACCTTTAGCTACATTTTAAGGGGTTTTTATTAAGGTAACCATACGCGTTTGGATTTTAAGCTAGGTTTTAAGGGTATTACTTTTAAAATAAACATATAAATTCATATTTTACAAGCATTTTGATATCGATTTTGCAGTAGGCAGCCATTTAATGTCACTCTTGCGCATCGATCTGTTCATGATTGCCGAATAGTAATGGAATTATTGATTTAATTTGATAAAGCTGCAACCTTTAGCTACATTTTAAGGGGTTTTTATTAAGGTAACCATACGCGTTTGGATTTTAAGCTAGGTTTTAAGGGTATTACTTTTAAAATAAACATATAAATTCATATTTTACAAGCATTTTGATATCGATTTTGCAGTAGGCAGCCATTTAATGTCACTCTTGCGCATCGATCTGTTCATGATTGCCGAATAGTAATGGAATTATTGATTTAATTTGATAAAGCTGCAACCTTTAGCTACATTTTAAGGGGTTTTTATTAAGGTAACCATACGCGTTTGGATTTTAAGCTAGGTTTTAAGGGTATTACTTTTAAAATAAACATATAAATTCATATTTTACAAGCATTTTGATATCGATTTTGCAGTAGGCAGCCATTTAATGTCACTCTTGCGCATCGATCTGTTCATGATTGCCGAATAGTAATGGAATTATTGATTTAATTTGATAAAGCTGCAACCTTTAGCTACATTTTAAGGGGTTTTTATTAAGGTAACCATACGCGTTTGGATTTTAAGCTAGGTTTTAAGGGTATTACTTTTAAAATAAACATATAAATTCATATTTTACAAGCATTTTGATATCGATTTTGCAGTAGGCAGCCATTTAATGTCACTCTTGCGCATCGATCTGTTCATGATTGCCGAATAGTAATGGAATTATTGATTTAATTTGATAAAGCTGCAACCTTTAGCTACATTTTAAGGGGTTTTTATTAAGGTAACCATACGCGTTTGGATTTTAAGCTAGGTTTTAAGGGTATTACTTTTAAAATAAACATATAAATTCATATTTTACAAGCATTTTGATATCGATTTTGCAGTAGGCAGCCATTTAATGTCACTCTTGCGCATCGATCTGTTCATGATTGCCGAATAGTAATGGAATTATTGATTTAATTTGATAAAGCTGCAACCTTTAGCTACATTTTAAGGGGTTTTTATTAAGGTAACCATACGCGTTTGGATTTTAAGCTAGGTTTTAAGGGTATTACTTTTAAAATAAACATATAAATTCATATTTTACAAGCATTTTGATATCGATTTTGCAGTAGGCAGCCATTTAATGTCACTCTTGCGCATCGATCTGTTCATGATTGCCGAATAGTAATGGAATTATTGATTTAATTTGATAAAGCTGCAACCTTTAGCTACATTTTAAGGGGTTTTTATTAAGGTAACCATACGCGTTTGGATTTTAAGCTAGGTTTTAAGGGTATTACTTTTAAAATAAACATATAAATTCATATTTTACAAGCATTTTGATATCGATTTTGCAGTAGGCAGCCATTTAATGTCACTCTTGCGCATCGATCTGTTCATGATTGCCGAATAGTAATGGAATTATTGATTTAATTTGATAAAGCTGCAACCTTTAGCTACATTTTAAGGGGTTTTTATTAAGGTAACCATACGCGTTTGGATTTTAAGCTAGGTTTTAAGGGTATTACTTTTAAAATAAACATATAAATTCATATTTTACAAGCATTTTGATATCGATTTTGCAGTAGGCAGCCATTTAATGTCACTCTTGCGCATCGATCTGTTCATGATTGCCGAATAGTAATGGAATTATTGATTTAATTTGATAAAGCTGCAACCTTTAGCTACATTTTAAGGGGTTTTTATTAAGGTAACCATACGCGTTTGGATTTTAAGCTAGGTTTTAAGGGTATTACTTTTAAAATAAACATATAAATTCATATTTTACAAGCATTTTGATATCGATTTTGCAGTAGGCAGCCATTTAATGTCACTCTTGCGCATCGATCTGTTCATGATTGCCGAATAGTAATGGAATTATTGATTTAATTTGATAAAGCTGCAACCTTTAGCTACATTTTAAGGGGTTTTTATTAAGGTAACCATACGCGTTTGGATTTTAAGCTAGGTTTTAAGGGTATTACTTTTAAAATAAACATATAAATTCATATTTTACAAGCATTTTGATATCGATTTTGCAGTAGGCAGCCATTTAATGTCACTCTTGCGCATCGATCTGTTCATGATTGCCGAATAGTAATGGAATTATTGATTTAATTTGATAAAGCTGCAACCTTTAGCTACATTTTAAGGGGTTTTTATTAAGGTAACCATACGCGTTTGGATTTTAAGCTAGGTTTTAAGGGTATTACTTTTAAAATAAACATATAAATTCATATTTTACAAGCATTTTGATATCGATTTTGCAGTAGGCAGCCATTTAATGTCACTCTTGCGCATCGATCTGTTCATGATTGCCGAATAGTAATGGAATTATTGATTTAATTTGATAAAGCTGCAACCTTTAGCTACATTTTAAGGGGTTTTTATTAAGGTAACCATACGCGTTTGGATTTTAAGCTAGGTTTTAAGGGTATTACTTTTAAAATAAACATATAAATTCATATTTTACAAGCATTTTGATATCGATTTTGCAGTAGGCAGCCATTTAATGTCACTCTTGCGCATCGATCTGTTCATGATTGCCGAATAGTAATGGAATTATTGATTTAATTTGATAAAGCTGCAACCTTTAGCTACATTTTAAGGGGTTTTTATTAAGGTAACCATACGCGTTTGGATTTTAAGCTAGGTTTTAAGGGTATTACTTTTAAAATAAACATATAAATTCATATTTTACAAGCATTTTGATATCGATTTTGCAGTAGGCAGCCATTTAATGTCACTCTTGCGCATCGATCTGTTCATGATTGCCGAATAGTAATGGAATTATTGATTTAATTTGATAAAGCTGCAACCTTTAGCTACATTTTAAGGGGTTTTTATTAAGGTAACCATACGCGTTTGGATTTTAAGCTAGGTTTTAAGGGTATTACTTTTAAAATAAACATATAAATTCATATTTTACAAGCATTTTGATATCGATTTTGCAGTAGGCAGCCATTTAATGTCACTCTTGCGCATCGATCTGTTCATGATTGCCGAATAGTAATGGAATTATTGATTTAATTTGATAAAGCTGCAACCTTTAGCTACATTTTAAGGGGTTTTTATTAAGGTAACCATACGCGTTTGGATTTTAAGCTAGGTTTTAAGGGTATTACTTTTAAAATAAACATATAAATTCATATTTTACAAGCATTTTGATATCGATTTTGCAGTAGGCAGCCATTTAATGTCACTCTTGCGCATCGATCTGTTCATGATTGCCGAATAGTAATGGAATTATTGATTTAATTTGATAAAGCTGCAACCTTTAGCTACATTTTAAGGGGTTTTTATTAAGGTAACCATACGCGTTTGGATTTTAAGCTAGGTTTTAAGGGTATTACTTTTAAAATAAACATATAAATTCATATTTTACAAGCATTTTGATATCGATTTTGCAGTAGGCAGCCATTTAATGTCACTCTTGCGCATCGATCTGTTCATGATTGCCGAATAGTAATGGAATTATTGATTTAATTTGATAAAGCTGCAACCTTTAGCTACATTTTAAGGGGTTTTTATTAAGGTAACCATACGCGTTTGGATTTTAAGCTAGGTTTTAAGGGTATTACTTTTAAAATAAACATATAAATTCATATTTTACAAGCATTTTGATATCGATTTTGCAGTAGGCAGCCATTTAATGTCACTCTTGCGCATCGATCTGTTCATGATTGCCGAATAGTAATGGAATTATTGATTTAATTTGATAAAGCTGCAACCTTTAGCTACATTTTAAGGGGTTTTTATTAAGGTAACCATACGCGTTTGGATTTTAAGCTAGGTTTTAAGGGTATTACTTTTAAAATAAACATATAAATTCATATTTTACAAGCATTTTGATATCGATTTTGCAGTAGGCAGCCATTTAATGTCACTCTTGCGCATCGATCTGTTCATGATTGCCGAATAGTAATGGAATTATTGATTTAATTTGATAAAGCTGCAACCTTTAGCTACATTTTAAGGGGTTTTTATTAAGGTAACCATACGCGTTTGGATTTTAAGCTAGGTTTTAAGGGTATTACTTTTAAAATAAACATATAAATTCATATTTTACAAGCATTTTGATATCGATTTTGCAGTAGGCAGCCATTTAATGTCACTCTTGCGCATCGATCTGTTCATGATTGCCGAATAGTAATGGAATTATTGATTTAATTTGATAAAGCTGCAACCTTTAGCTACATTTTAAGGGGTTTTTATTAAGGTAACCATACGCGTTTGGATTTTAAGCTAGGTTTTAAGGGTATTACTTTTAAAATAAACATATAAATTCATATTTTACAAGCATTTTGATATCGATTTTGCAGTAGGCAGCCATTTAATGTCACTCTTGCGCATCGATCTGTTCATGATTGCCGAATAGTAATGGAATTATTGATTTAATTTGATAAAGCTGCAACCTTTAGCTACATTTTAAGGGGTTTTTATTAAGGTAACCATACGCGTTTGGATTTTAAGCTAGGTTTTAAGGGTATTACTTTTAAAATAAACATATAAATTCATATTTTACAAGCATTTTGATATCGATTTTGCAGTAGGCAGCCATTTAATGTCACTCTTGCGCATCGATCTGTTCATGATTGCCGAATAGTAATGGAATTATTGATTTAATTTGATAAAGCTGCAACCTTTAGCTACATTTTAAGGGGTTTTTATTAAGGTAACCATACGCGTTTGGATTTTAAGCTAGGTTTTAAGGGTATTACTTTTAAAATAAACATATAAATTCATATTTTACAAGCATTTTGATATCGATTTTGCAGTAGGCAGCCATTTAATGTCACTCTTGCGCATCGATCTGTTCATGATTGCCGAATAGTAATGGAATTATTGATTTAATTTGATAAAGCTGCAACCTTTAGCTACATTTTAAGGGGTTTTTATTAAGGTAACCATACGCGTTTGGATTTTAAGCTAGGTTTTAAGGGTATTACTTTTAAAATAAACATATAAATTCATATTTTACAAGCATTTTGATATCGATTTTGCAGTAGGCAGCCATTAATGTCACTCTTGCGCATCGATCTGTTCATGATTGCCGAATAGTAAGGAATTATTGATTTAATTTGATAAAGCTGCAACCTTTAGCTACATTTTAAGGGGTTTTTATTAAGGTAACCATACGCGTTTGGATTTTAAGCTAGGTTTTAAGGGTATTACTTTTAAAATAAACATATAAATTCATATTTTACAAGCATTTTGATATCGATTTTGCAGTAGGCAGCCATCTTAATGTCACTCTTGCGCATCGATCTGTTCATGATTGCCGAATAGTAATGGAATTATTGATTTAATTTGATAAAGCTGCAACCTTTAGCTACATTTTAAGGGGTTTTTATTAAGGTAACCATACGCGTTTGGATTTTAAGCTAGGTTTTAAGGGGTATTACTTTTAAAATAAACATATAAATTCATATTTTACAAGCATTTTGATATCGATTTTGCAGTAGGCAGCCATTTAATGTCACTCTTGCGCATCGATCTGTTCATGATTGCCGAATAGTAATGGAATTATTGATTTAATTTGATAAAGCTGCAACCTTTAGCTACATTTTAAGGGGTTTTTATTAAGGTAACCATACGCGTTTGGATTTTAAGCTAGGTTTTAAGGGTATTACTTTTAAAATAAACATATAAATTCATATTTTACAAGCATTTTGATATCGATTTTGCAGTAGGCAGCCATTTAATGTCACTCTTGCGCATCGATCTGTTCATGATTGCCGAATAGTAATGGAATTATTGATTTAATTTGATAAAGCTGCAACCTTTAGCTACATTTTAAGGGGTTTTTATTAAGGTAACCATACGCGTTTGGATTTTAAGCTAGGTTTTAAGGGTATTACTTTTAAAATAAACATATAAATTCATATTTTACAAGCATTTTGATATCGATTTTGCAGTAGGCAGCCATTTAATGTCACTCTTGCGCATCGATCTGTTCATGATTGCCGAATAGTAATGGAATTATTGATTTAATTTGATAAAGCTGCAACCTTTAGCTACATTTTAAGGGGTTTTTATTAAGGTAACCATACGCGTTTGGATTTTAAGCTAGGTTTTAAGGGTATTACTTTTAAAATAAACATATAAATTCATATTTTACAAGCATTTTGATATCGATTTTGCAGTAGGCAGCCATTTAATGTCACTCTTGCGCATCGATCTGTTCATGATTGCCGAATAGTAATGGAATTATTGATTTAATTTGATAAAGCTGCAACCTTTAGCTACATTTTAAGGGGTTTTTATTAAGGTAACCATACGCGTTTGGATTTTAAGCTAGGTTTTAAGGGTATTACTTTTAAAATAAACATATAAATTCATATTTTACAAGCATTTTGATATCGATTTTGCAGTAGGCAGCCATTTAATGTCACTCTTGCGCATCGATCTGTTCATGATTGCCGAATAGTAATGGAATTATTGATTTAATTTGATAAAGCTGCAACCTTTAGCTACATTTTAAGGGGTTTTTATTAAGGTAACCATACGCGTTTGGATTTTAAGCTAGGTTTTAAGGGTATTACTTTTAAAATAAACATATAAATTCATATTTTACAAGCATTTTGATATCGATTTTGCAGTAGGCAGCCATTTAATGTCACTCTTGCGCATCGATCTGTTCATGATTGCCGAATAGTAATGGAATTATTGATTTAATTTGATAAAGCTGCAACCTTTAGCTACATTTTAAGGGGTTTTTATTAAGGTAACCATACGCGTTTGGATTTTAAGCTAGGTTTTAAGGGTATTACTTTTAAAATAAACATATAAATTCATATTTTACAAGCATTTTGATATCGATTTTGCAGTAGGCAGCCATTTAATGTCACTCTTGCGCATCGATCTGTTCATGATTGCCGAATAGTAATGGAATTATTGATTTAATTTGATAAAGCTGCAACCTTTAGCTACATTTTAAGGGGTTTTTATTAAGGTAACCATACGCGTTTGGATTTTAAGCTAGGTTTTAAGGGTATTACTTTTAAAATAAACATATAAATTCATATTTTACAAGCATTTTGATATCGATTTTGCAGTAGGCAGCCATTTAATGTCACTCTTGCGCATCGATCTGTTCATGATTGCCGAATAGTAATGGAATTATTGATTTAATTTGATAAAGCTGCAACCTTTAGCTACATTTTAAGGGGTTTTTATTAAGGTAACCATACGCGTTTGGATTTTAAGCTAGGTTTTAAGGGTATTACTTTTAAAATAAACATATAAATTCATATTTTACAAGCATTTTGATATCGATTTTGCAGTAGGCAGCCATTTAATGTCACTCTTGCGCATCGATCTGTTCATGATTGCCGAATAGTAATGGAATTATTGATTTAATTTGATAAAGCTGCAACCTTTAGCTACATTTTAAGGGGTTTTTATTAAGGTAACCATACGCGTTTGGATTTTAAGCTAGGTTTTAAGGGTATTACTTTTAAAATAAACATATAAATTCATATTTTACAAGCATTTTGATATCGATTTTGCAGTAGGCAGCCATTTAATGTCACTCTTGCGCATCGATCTGTTCATGATTGCCGAATAGTAATGGAATTATTGATTTAATTTGATAAAGCTGCAACCTTTAGCTACATTTTAAGGGGTTTTTATTAAGGTAACCATACGCGTTTGGATTTTAAGCTAGGTTTTAAGGGTATTACTTTTAAAATAAACATATAAATTCATATTTTACAAGCATTTTGATATCGATTTTGCAGTAGGCAGCCATTTAATGTCACTCTTGCGCATCGATCTGTTCATGATTGCCGAATAGTAATGGAATTATTGATTTAATTTGATAAAGCTGCAACCTTTAGCTACATTTTAAGGGGTTTTTATTAAGGTAACCATACGCGTTTGGATTTTAAGCTAGGTTTTAAGGGTATTACTTTTAAAATAAACATATAAATTCATATTTTACAAGCATTTTGATATCGATTTTGCAGTAGGCAGCCATTTAATGTCACTCTTGCGCATCGATCTGTTCATGATTGCCGAATAGTAATGGAATTATTGATTTAATTTGATAAAGCTGCAACCTTTAGCTACATTTTAAGGGGTTTTTATTAAGGTAACCATACGCGTTTGGATTTTAAGCTAGGTTTTAAGGGTATTACTTTTAAAATAAACATATAAATTCATATTTTACAAGCATTTTGATATCGATTTTGCAGTAGGCAGCCATTTAATGTCACTCTTGCGCATCGATCTGTTCATGATTGCCGAATAGTAATGGAATTATTGATTTAATTTGATAAAGCTGCAACCTTTAGCTACATTTTAAGGGGTTTTTATTAAGGTAACCATACGCGTTTGGATTTTAAGCTAGGTTTTAAGGGTATTACTTTTAAAATAAACATATAAATTCATATTTTACAAGCATTTTGATATCGATTTTGCAGTAGGCAGCCATTTAATGTCACTCTTGCGCATCGATCTGTTCATGATTGCCGAATAGTAATGGAATTATTGATTTAATTTGATAAAGCTGCAACCTTTAGCTACATTTTAAGGGGTTTTTATTAAGGTAACCATACGCGTTTGGATTTTAAGCTAGGTTTTAAGGGTATTACTTTTAAAATAAACATATAAATTCATATTTTACAAGCATTTTGATATCGATTTTGCAGTAGGCAGCCATTTAATGTCACTCTTGCGCATCGATCTGTTCATGATTGCCGAATAGTAATGGAATTATTGATTTAATTTGATAAAGCTGCAACCTTTAGCTACATTTTAAGGGGTTTTTATTAAGGTAACCATACGCGTTTGGATTTTAAGCTAGGTTTTAAGGGTATTACTTTTAAAATAAACATATAAATTCATATTTTACAAGCATTTTGATATCGATTTTGCAGTAGGCAGCCATTTAATGTCACTCTTGCGCATCGATCTGTTCATGATTGCCGAATAGTAATGGAATTATTGATTTAATTTGATAAAGCTGCAACCTTTAGCTACATTTTAAGGGGTTTTTATTAAGGTAACCATACGCGTTTGGATTTTAAGCTAGGTTTTAAGGGTATTACTTTTAAAATAAACATATAAATTCATATTTTACAAGCATTTTGATATCGATTTTGCAGTAGGCAGCCATTTAATGTCACTCTTGCGCATCGATCTGTTCATGATTGCCGAATAGTAATGGAATTATTGATTTAATTTGATAAAGCTGCAACCTTTAGCTACATTTTAAGGGGTTTTTATTAAGGTAACCATACGCGTTTGGATTTTAAGCTAGGTTTTAAGGGTATTACTTTTAAAATAAACATATAAATTCATATTTTACAAGCATTTTGATATCGATTTTGCAGTAGGCAGCCATTTAATGTCACTCTTGCGCATCGATCTGTTCATGATTGCCGAATAGTAATGGAATTATTGATTTAATTTGATAAAGCTGCAACCTTTAGCTACATTTTAAGGGGTTTTTATTAAGGTAACCATACGCGTTTGGATTTTAAGCTAGGTTTTAAGGGTATTACTTTTAAAATAAACATATAAATTCATATTTTACAAGCATTTTGATATCGATTTTGCAGTAGGCAGCCATTTAATGTCACTCTTGCGCATCGATCTGTTCATGATTGCCGAATAGTAATGGAATTATTGATTTAATTTGATAAAGCTGCAACCTTTAGCTACATTTTAAGGGGTTTTTATTAAGGTAACCATACGCGTTTGGATTTTAAGCTAGGTTTTAAGGGTATTACTTTTAAAATAAACATATAAATTCATATTTTACAAGCATTTTGATATCGATTTTGCAGTAGGCAGCCATTTAATGTCACTCTTGCGCATCGATCTGTTCATGATTGCCGAATAGTAATGGAATTATTGATTTAATTTGATAAAGCTGCAACCTTTAGCTACATTTTAAGGGGTTTTTATTAAGGTAACCATACGCGTTTGGATTTTAAGCTAGGTTTTAAGGGTATTACTTTTAAAATAAACATATAAATTCATATTTTACAAGCATTTTGATATCGATTTTGCAGTAGGCAGCCATTTAATGTCACTCTTGCGCATCGATCTGTTCATGATTGCCGAATAGTAATGGAATTATTGATTTAATTTGATAAAGCTGCAACCTTTAGCTACATTTTAAGGGGTTTTTATTAAGGTGAAATAGTAATGGAATTATTGATTTAATTTGATAAAGCTGCACCTTAGCTACATTTTAAGGGGTTTTTATTAAGGTAACCATACGCTTTGGATTTTAAGCTAGGTTTTAAGGATTACATTTAAAATAAACTTATAAATTCATATTTTACAAGCATTTTGATTATCGATTTTGCAGTGGCAGCCATTTAAGTCACACTCTTCAGTGAGTTGGGAATAGTAATGGAATTATTGATTTAATTTGATAAAGCTGCAACCTTTAGCTACATTTTAAGGGGTTTTTATTAAGGTAACCATACGCGTTTGGATTTTAAGCTAGTTTTAAGGGTATTACTTTTAAAATTTAATGTCACTCTTGCGCATCGATCTGTTCATGATTGCCGAATAATAATGGAATTATTGATTTAATTTGATAAAGCTGCAACCTTTAGCTACATTTTAAGGGGTTTTTATTAAGGTAACCATACGCGTTTGGATTTTAAGCTAGGTTTTAAGGGTATTACTTTTAAAATAAACATATAAATTCATATTTTACAAGCATTTTGATATCGATTTTGCAGTAGGCAGCCATTTAATGTCACTCTTGCGCATCGATCTGTTCATGATTGCCGAATAGTAATGGAATTATTGATTTAATTTGATAAAGCTGCAACCTTTAGCTACATTTTAAGGGGTTTTTATTAAGGTAACCATACGCGTTTGGATTTTAAGCTAGGTTTTAAGGGTATTACTTTTAAAATAAACATATAAATTCATATTTTACAAGCATTTTGATATCGATTTTGCAGTAGGCAGCCATTTAATGTCACTCTTGCGCATCGATCTGTTCATGATTGCCGAATAGTAATGGAATTATTGATTTAATTTGATAAAGCTGCAACCTTTAGCTACATTTTAAGGGGTTTTTATTAAGGTAACCATACGCGTTTGGATTTTAAGCTAGGTTTTAAGGGTATTACTTTTAAAATAAACATATAAATTCATATTTTACAAGCATTTTGATATCGATTTTGCAGTAGGCAGCCATTTAATGTCACTCTTGCGCATCGATCTGTTCATGATTGCCGAATAGTAATGGAATTATTGATTTAATTTGATAAAGCTGCAACCTTTAGCTACATTTTAAGGGGTTTTTATTAAGGTAACCATACGCGTTTGGATTTTAAGCTAGGTTTTAAGGGTATTACTTTTAAAATAAACATATAAATTCATATTTTACAAGCATTTTGATATCGATTTTGCAGTAGGCAGCCATTTAATGTCACTCTTGCGCATCGATCTGTTCATGATTGCCGAATAGTAATGGAATTATTGATTTAATTTGATAAAGCTGCAACCTTTAGCTACATTTTAAGGGGTTTTTATTAAGGTAACCATACGCGTTTGGATTTTAAGCTAGGTTTTAAGGGTATTACTTTTAAAATAAACATATAAATTCATATTTTACAAGCATTTTGATATCGATTTTGCAGTAGGCAGCCATTTAATGTCACTCTTGCGCATCGATCTGTTCATGATTGCCGAATAGTAATGGAATTATTGATTTAATTTGATAAAGCTGCAACCTTTAGCTACATTTTAAGGGGTTTTTATTAAGGTAACCATACGCGTTTGGATTTTAAGCTAGGTTTTAAGGGTATTACTTTTAAAATAAACATATAAATTCATATTTTACAAGCATTTTGATATCGATTTTGCAGTAGGCAGCCATTTAATGTCACTCTTGCGCATCGATCTGTTCATGATTGCCGAATAGTAATGGAATTATTGATTTAATTTGATAAAGCTGCAACCTTTAGCTACATTTTAAGGGGTTTTTATTAAGGTAACCATACGCGTTTGGATTTTAAGCTAGGTTTTAAGGGTATTACTTTTAAAATAAACATATAAATTCATATTTTACAAGCATTTTGATATCGATTTTGCAGTAGGCAGCCATTTAATGTCACTCTTGCGCATCGATCTGTTCATGATTGCCGAATAGTAATGGAATTATTGATTTAATTTGATAAAGCTGCAACCTTTAGCTACATTTTAAGGGGTTTTTATTAAGGTAACCATACGCGTTTGGATTTTAAGCTAGGTTTTAAGGGTATTACTTTTAAAATAAACATATAAATTCATATTTTACAAGCATTTTGATATCGATTTTGCAGTAGGCAGCCATTTAATGTCACTCTTGCGCATCGATCTGTTCATGATTGCCGAATAGTAATGGAATTATTGATTTAATTTGATAAAGCTGCAACCTTTAGCTACATTTTAAGGGGTTTTTATTAAGGTAACCATACGCGTTTGGATTTTAAGCTAGGTTTTAAGGGTATTACTTTTAAAATAAACATATAAATTCATATTTTACAAGCATTTTGATATCGATTTTGCAGTAGGCAGCCATTTAATGTCACTCTTGCGCATCGATCTGTTCATGATTGCCGAATAGTAATGGAATTATTGATTTAATTTGATAAAGCTGCAACCTTTAGCTACATTTTAAGGGGTTTTTATTAAGGTAACCATACGCGTTTGGATTTTAAGCTAGGTTTTAAGGGTATTACTTTTAAAATAAACATATAAATTCATATTTTACAAGCATTTTGATATCGATTTTGCAGTAGGCAGCCATTTAATGTCACTCTTGCGCATCGATCTGTTCATGATTGCCGAATAGTAATGGAATTATTGATTTAATTTGATAAAGCTGCAACCTTTAGCTACATTTTAAGGGGTTTTTATTAAGGTAACCATACGCGTTTGGATTTTAAGCTAGGTTTTAAGGGTATTACTTTTAAAATAAACATATAAATTCATATTTTACAAGCATTTTGATATCGATTTTGCAGTAGGCAGCCATTTAATGTCACTCTTGCGCATCGATCTGTTCATGATTGCCGAATAGTAATGGAATTATTGATTTAATTTGATAAAGCTGCAACCTTTAGCTACATTTTAAGGGGTTTTTATTAAGGTAACCATACGCGTTTGGATTTTAAGCTAGGTTTTAAGGGTATTACTTTTAAAATAAACATATAAATTCATATTTTACAAGCATTTTGATATCGATTTTGCAGTAGGCAGCCATTTAATGTCACTCTTGCGCATCGATCTGTTCATGATTGCCGAATAGTAATGGAATTATTGATTTAATTTGATAAAGCTGCAACCTTTAGCTACATTTTAAGGGGTTTTTATTAAGGTAACCATACGCGTTTGGATTTTAAGCTAGGTTTTAAGGGTATTACTTTTAAAATAAACATATAAATTCATATTTTACAAGCATTTTGATATCGATTTTGCAGTAGGCAGCCATTTAATGTCACTCTTGCGCATCGATCTGTTCATGATTGCCGAATAGTAATGGAATTATTGATTTAATTTGATAAAGCTGCAACCTTTAGCTACATTTTAAGGGGTTTTTATTAAGGTAACCATACGCGTTTGGATTTTAGCTAGGTTTTAAGGGTATTACTTTTAAAATAAACATATAAATTCCTATTTTACAAGCATTTTGATATCGATTTTGCAGTAGGCAGCCATTTAATGTCACTCTTGCGCATCGATCTGTTCATGATTGCCGAATAGTAATGGAATTATTGATTTAATTTGATAAAGCTGCAACCTTTAGCTACATTTTAAGGGGTTTTTATTAAGGTAACCATACGCGTTTGGATTTTAAGCTAGGTTTTAAGGGTATTACTTTTAAAATAAACATATAAATTCATATTTTACAAGCATTTTGATATCGATTTTGCAGTAGGCAGCCATTTAATGTCACTCTTGCGCATCGATCTGTTCATGATTGCCGAATAGTAATGGAATTATTGATTTAATTTGATAAAGCTGCAACCTTTAGCTACATTTTAAGGGGTTTTTATTAAGGTAACCATACGCGTTTGGATTTTAAGCTAGGTTTTAAGGGTATTACTTTTAAAATAAACATATAAATTCATATTTTACAAGCATTTTGATATCGATTTTGCAGTAGGCAGCCATTTAATGTCACTCTTGCGCATCGATCTGTTCATGATTGCCGAATAGTAATGGAATTATTGATTTAATTTGATAAAGCTGCAACCTTTAGCTACATTTTAAGGGGTTTTTATTAAGGTAACCATACGCGTTTGGATTTTAAGCTAGGTTTTAAGGGTATTACTTTTAAAATAAACATATAAATTCATATTTTACAAGCATTTTGATATCGATTTTGCAGTAGGCAGCCATTTAATGTCACTCTTGCGCATCGATCTGTTCATGATTGCCGAATAGTAATGGAATTATTGATTTAATTTGATAAAGCTGCAACCTTTAGCTACATTTTAAGGGGTTTTTATTAAGGTAACCATACGCGTTTGGATTTTAAGCTAGGTTTTAAGGGTATTACTTTTAAAATAAACATATAAATTCATATTTTACAAGCATTTTGATATCGATTTTGCAGTAGGCAGCCATTTAATGTCACTCTTGCGCATCGATCTGTTCATGATTGCCGAATAGTAATGGAATTATTGATTTAATTTGATAAAGCTGCAACCTTTAGCTACATTTTAAGGGGTTTTTATTAAGGTAACCATACGCGTTTGGATTTTAAGCTAGGTTTTAAGGGTATTACTTTTAAAATAAACATATAAATTCATATTTTACAAGCATTTTGATATCGATTTTGCAGTAGGCAGCCATTTAATGTCACTCTTGCGCATCGATCTGTTCATGATTGCCGAATAGTAATGGAATTATTGATTTAATTTGATAAAGCTGCAACCTTTAGCTACATTTTAAGGGGTTTTTATTAAGGTAACCATACGCGTTTGGATTTTAAGCTAGGTTTTAAGGGTATTACTTTTAAAATAAACATATAAATTCATATTTTACAAGCATTTTGATATCGATTTTGCAGTAGGCAGCCATTTAATGTCACTCTTGCGCATCGATCTGTTCATGATTGCCGAATAGTAATGGAATTATTGATTTAATTTGATAAAGCTGCAACCTTTAGCTACATTTTAAGGGGTTTTTATTAAGGTAACCATACGCGTTTGGATTTTAAGCTAGGTTTTAAGGGTATTACTTTTAAAATAAACATATAAATTCATATTTTACAAGCATTTTGATATCGATTTTGCAGTAGGCAGCCATTTAATGTCACTCATTGCGCATCGATCTGTTCATGATTGCCGAATAGTAATGGAATTATTGATTTAATTTGATAAAGCTGCAACCTTTAGCTACATTTTAAGGGGTTTTTATTAAGGTAACCATACGCGTTTGGATTTTAAGCTAGGTTTTAAGGGTATTACTTTTAAAATAAACATATAAATTCATATTTTACAAGCATTTTGATATCGATTTTGCAGTAGGCAGCCATTTAATGTCACTCTTGCGCATCGATCTGTTCATGATTGCCGAATAGTAATGGAATTATTGATTTAATTTGATAAAGCTGCAACCTTTAGCTACATTTTAAGGGGTTTTTATTAAGGTAACCATACGCGTTTGGATTTTAAGCTAGGTTTTAAGGGTATTACTTTTAAAATAAACATATAAATTCATATTTTACAAGCATTTTGATATCGATTTTGCAGTAGGCAGCCATTTAATGTCACTCTTGCGCATCGATCTGTTCATGATTGCCGAATAGTAATGGAATTATTGATTTAATTTGATAAAGCTGCAACCTTTAGCTACATTTTAAGGGGTTTTTATTAAGGTAACCATACGCGTTTGGATTTTAAGCTAGGTTTTAAGGGTATTACTTTTAAAATAAACATATAAATTCATATTTTACAAGCATTTTGATATCGATTTTGCAGTAGGCAGCCATTTAATGTCACTCTTGCGCATCGATCTGTTCATGATTGCCGAATAGTAATGGAATTATTGATTTAATTTGATAAAGCTGCAACCTTTAGCTACATTTTAAGGGGTTTTTATTAAGGTAACCATACGCGTTTGGATTTTAAGCTAGGTTTTAAGGGTATTACTTTTAAAATAAACATATAAATTCATATTTTACAAGCATTTTGATATCGATTTTGCAGTAGGCAGCCATTTAATGTCACTCTTGCGCATCGATCTGTTCATGATTGCCGAATAGTAATGGAATTATTGATTTAATTTGATAAAGCTGCAACCTTTAGCTACATTTTAAGGGGTTTTTATTAAGGTAACCATACGCGTTTGGATTTTAAGCTAGGTTTTAAGGGTATTACTTTTAAAATAAACATATAAATTCATATTTTACAAGCATTTTGATATCGATTTTGCAGTAGGCAGCCATTTAATGTCACTCTTGCGCATCGATCTGTTCATGATTGCCGAATAGTAATGGAATTATTGATTTAATTTGATAAAGCTGCAACCTTTAGCTACATTTTAAGGGGTTTTTATTAAGGTAACCATACGCGTTTGGATTTTAAGCTAGGTTTTAAGGGTATTACTTTTAAAATAAACATATAAATTCATATTTTACAAGCATTTTGATATCGATTTTGCAGTAGGCAGCCATTTAATGTCACTCTTGCGCATCGATCTGTTCATGATTGCCGAATAGTAATGGAATTATTGATTTAATTTGATAAAGCTGCAACCTTTAGCTACATTTTAAGGGGTTTTTATTAAGGTAACCATACGCGTTTGGATTTTAAGCTAGGTTTTAAGGGTATTACTTTTAAAATAAACATATAAATTCATATTTTACAAGCATTTTGATATCGATTTTGCAGTAGGCAGCCATTTAATGTCACTCTTGCGCATCGATCTGTTCATGATTGCCGAATAGTAATGGAATTATTGATTTAATTTGATAAAGCTGCAACCTTTAGCTACATTTTAAGGGGTTTTTATTAAGGTAACCATACGCGTTTGGATTTTAAGCTAGGTTTTAAGGGTATTACTTTTAAAATAAACATATAAATTCATATTTTACAAGCATTTTGATATCGATTTTGCAGTAGGCAGCCATTTAATGTCACTCTTGCGCATCGATCTGTTCATGATTGCCGAATAGTAATGGAATTATTGATTTAATTTGATAAAGCTGCAACCTTTAGCTACATTTTAAGGGGTTTTTATTAAGGTAACCATACGCGTTTGGATTTTAAGCTAGGTTTTAAGGGTATTACTTTTAAAATAAACATATAAATTCATATTTTACAAGCATTTTGATATCGATTTTGCAGTAGGCAGCCATTTAATGTCACTCTTGCGCATCGATCTGTTCATGATTGCCGAATAGTAATGGAATTATTGATTTAATTTGATAAAGCTGCAACCTTTAGCTACATTTTAAGGGGTTTTTATTAAGGTAACCATACGCGTTTGGATTTTAAGCTAGGTTTTAAGGGTATTACTTTTAAAATAAACATATAAATTCATATTTTACAAGCATTTTGATATCGATTTTGCAGTAGGCAGCCATTTAATGTCACTCTTGCGCATCGATCTGTTCATGATTGCCGAATAGTAATGGAATTATTGATTTAATTTGATAAAGCTGCAACCTTTAGCTACATTTTAAGGGGTTTTTATTAAGGTAACCATACGCGTTTGGATTTTAAGCTAGGTTTTAAGGGTATTACTTTTAAAATAAACATATAAATTCATATTTTACAA
This sequence comes from Melieria crassipennis, assembly GCA_963668005.1. NCBI lineage: Eukaryota > Metazoa > Arthropoda > Insecta > Diptera > Ulidiidae > Melieria > Melieria crassipennis. Next base: position 13,027 of record CAVLFC010000067.1, on the reverse strand, counting down.
GCATTTTGATATCGATTTTGCAGTAGGCAGCCATTTAATGTCACTCTTGCGCATCGATCTGTTCATGATTGCCGAATAGTAATGGAATTATTGATTTAATTTGATAAAGCTGCAACCTTTAGCTACATTTTAAGGGGTTTTTATTAAGGTAACCATACGCGTTTGGATTTTAAGCTAGGTTTTAAGGGTATTACTTTTAAAATAAACATATAAATTCATATTTTACAAGCATTTTGATATCGATTTTGCAGTAGGCAGCCATTTAATGTCACTCTTGCGCATCGATCTGTTCATGATTGCCGAATAGTAATGGAATTATTGATTTAATTTGATAAAGCTGCAACCTTTAGCTACATTTTAAGGGGTTTTTATTAAGGTAACCATACGCGTTTGGATTTTAAGCTAGGTTTTAAGGGTATTACTTTTAAAATAAACATATAAATTCATATTTTACAAGCATTTTGATATCGATTTTGCAGTAGGCAGCCATTTAATGTCACTCTTGCGCATCGATCTGTTCATGATTGCCGAATAGTAATGGAATTATTGATTTAATTTGATAAAGCTGCAACCTTTAGCTACATTTTAAGGGGTTTTTATTAAGGTAACCATACGCGTTTGGATTTTAAGCTAGGTTTTAAGGGTATTACTTTTAAAATAAACATATAAATTCATATTTTACAAGCATTTTGATATCGATTTTGCAGTAGGCAGCCATTTAATGTCACTCTTGCGCATCGATCTGTTCATGATTGCCGAATAGTAATGGAATTATTGATTTAATTTGATAAAGCTGCAACCTTTAGCTACATTTTAAGGGGTTTTTATTAAGGTAACCATACGCGTTTGGATTTTAAGCTAGGTTTTAAGGGTATTACTTTTAAAATAAACATATAAATTCATATTTTACAAGCATTTTGATATCGATTTTGCAGTAGGCAGCCATTTAATGTCACTCTTGCGCATCGATCTGTTCATGATTGCCGAATAGTAATGGAATTATTGATTTAATTTGATAAAGCTGCAACCTTTAGCTACATTTTAAGGGGTTTTTATTAAGGTAACCATACGCGTTTGGATTTTAAGCTAGGTTTTAAGGGTATTACTTTTAAAATAAACATATAAATTCATATTTTACAAGCATTTTGATATCGATTTTGCAGTAGGCAGCCATTTAATGTCACTCTTGCGCATCGATCTGTTCATGATTGCCGAATAGTAATGGAATTATTGATTTAATTTGATAAAGCTGCAACCTTTAGCTACATTTTAAGGGGTTTTTATTAAGGTAACCATACGCGTTTGGATTTTAAGCTAGGTTTTAAGGGTATTACTTTTAAAATAAACATATAAATTCATATTTTACAAGCATTTTGATATCGATTTTGCAGTAGGCAGCCATTTAATGTCACTCTTGCGCATCGATCTGTTCATGATTGCCGAATAGTAATGGAATTATTGATTTAATTTGATAAAGCTGCAACCTTTAGCTACATTTTAAGGGGTTTTTATTAAGGTAACCATACGCGTTTGGATTTTAAGCTAGGTTTTAAGGGTATTACTTTTAAAATAAACATATAAATTCATATTTTACAAGCATTTTGATATCGATTTTGCAGTAGGCAGCCATTTAATGTCACTCTTGCGCATCGATCTGTTCATGATTGCCGAATAGTAATGGAATTATTGATTTAATTTGATAAAGCTGCAACCTTTAGCTACATTTTAAGGGGTTTTTATTAAGGTAACCATACGCGTTTGGATTTTAAGCTAGGTTTTAAGGGTATTACTTTTAAAATAAACATATAAATTCATATTTTACAAGCATTTTGATATCGATTTTGCAGTAGGCAGCCATTTAATGTCACTCTTGCGCATCGATCTGTTCATGATTGCCGAATAGTAATGGAATTATTGATTTAATTTGATAAAGCTGCAACCTTTAGCTACATTTTAAGGGGTTTTTATTAAGGTAACCATACGCGTTTGGATTTTAAGCTAGGTTTTAAGGGTATTACTTTTAAAATAAACATATAAATTCATATTTTACAAGCATTTTGATATCGATTTTGCAGTAGGCAGCCATTTAATGTCACTCTTGCGCATCGATCTGTTCATGATTGCCGAATAGTAATGGAATTATTGATTTAATTTGATAAAGCTGCAACCTTTAGCTACATTTTAAGGGGTTTTTATTAAGGTAACCATACGCGTTTGGATTTTAAGCTAGGTTTTAAGGGTATTACTTTTAAAATAAACATATAAATTCATATTTTACAAGCATTTTGATATCGATTTTGCAGTAGGCAGCCATTTAATGTCACTCTTGCGCATCGATCTGTTCATGATTGCCGAATAGTAATGGAATTATTGATTTAATTTGATAAAGCTGCAACCTTTAGCTACATTTTAAGGGGTTTTTATTAAGGTAACCATACGCGTTTGGATTTTAAGCTAGGTTTTAAGGGTATTACTTTTAAAATAAACATATAAATTCATATTTTACAAGCATTTTGATATCGATTTTGCAGTAGGCAGCCATTTAATGTCACTCTTGCGCATCGATCTGTTCATGATTGCCGAATAGTAATGGAATTATTGATTTAATTTGATAAAGCTGCAACCTTTAGCTACATTTTAAGGGGTTTTTATTAAGGTAACCATACGCGTTTGGATTTTAAGCTAGGTTTTAAGGGTATTACTTTTAAAATAAACATATAAATTCATATTTTACAAGCATTTTGATATCGATTTTGCAGTAGGCAGCCATTTAATGTCACTCTTGCGCATCGATCTGTTCATGATTGCCGAATAGTAATGGAATTATTGATTTAATTTGATAAAGCTGCAACCTTTAGCTACATTTTAAGGGGTTTTTATTAAGGTAACCATACGCGTTTGGATTTTAAGCTAGGTTTTAAGGGTATTACTTTTAAAATAAACATATAAATTCATATTTTACAAGCATTTTGATATCGATTTTGCAGTAGGCAGCCATTTAATGTCACTCTTGCGCATCGATCTGTTCATGATTGCCGAATAGTAATGGAATTATTGATTTAATTTGATAAAGCTGCAACCTTTAGCTACATTTTAAGGGGTTTTTATTAAGGTAACCATACGCGTTTGGATTTTAAGCTAGGTTTTAAGGGTATTACTTTTAAAATAAACATATAAATTCATATTTTACAAGCATTTTGATATCGATTTTGCAGTAGGCAGCCATTTAATGTCACTCTTGCGCATCGATCTGTTCATGATTGCCGAATAGTAATGGAATTATTGATTTAATTTGATAAAGCTGCAACCTTTAGCTACATTTTAAGGGGTTTTTATTAAGGTAACCATACGCGTTTGGATTTTAAGCTAGGTTTTAAGGGTATTACTTTTAAAATAAACATATAAATTCATATTTTACAAGCATTTTGATATCGATTTTGCAGTAGGCAGCCATTTAATGTCACTCTTGCGCATCGATCTGTTCATGATTGCCGAATAGTAATGGAATTATTGATTTAATTTGATAAAGCTGCAACCTTTAGCTACATTTTAAGGGGTTTTTATTAAGGTAACCATACGCGTTTGGATTTTAAGCTAGGTTTTAAGGGTATTACTTTTAAAATAAACATATAAATTCATATTTTACAAGCATTTTGATATCGATTTTGCAGTAGGCAGCCATTTAATGTCACTCTTGCGCATCGATCTGTTCATGATTGCCGAATAGTAATGGAATTATTGATTTAATTTGATAAAGCTGCAACCTTTAGCTACATTTTAAGGGGTTTTTATTAAGGTAACCATACGCGTTTGGATTTTAAGCTAGGTTTTAAGGGTATTACTTTTAAAATAAACATATAAATTCATATTTTACAAGCATTTTGATATCGATTTTGCAGTAGGCAGCCATTTAATGTCACTCTTGCGCATCGATCTGTTCATGATTGCCGAATAGTAATGGAATTATTGATTTAATTTGATAAAGCTGCAACCTTTAGCTACATTTTAAGGGGTTTTTATTAAGGTAACCATACGCGTTTGGATTTTAAGCTAGGTTTTAAGGGTATTACTTTTAAAATAAACATATAAATTCATATTTTACAAGCATTTTGATATCGATTTTGCAGTAGGCAGCCATTTAATGTCACTCTTGCGCATCGATCTGTTCATGATTGCCGAATAGTAATGGAATTATTGATTTAATTTGATAAAGCTGCAACCTTTAGCTACATTTTAAGGGGTTTTTATTAAGGTAACCATACGCGTTTGGATTTTAAGCTAGGTTTTAAGGGTATTACTTTTAAAATAAACATATAAATTCATATTTTACAAGCATTTTGATATCGATTTTGCAGTAGGCAGCCATTTAATGTCACTCTTGCGCATCGATCTGTTCATGATTGCCGAATAGTAATGGAATTATTGATTTAATTTGATAAAGCTGCAACCTTTAGCTACATTTTAAGGGGTTTTTATTAAGGTAACCATACGCGTTTGGATTTTAAGCTAGGTTTTAAGGGTATTACTTTTAAAATAAACATATAAATTCATATTTTACAAGCATTTTGATATCGATTTTGCAGTAGGCAGCCATTTAATGTCACTCTTGCGCATCGATCTGTTCATGATTGCCGAATAGTAATGGAATTATTGATTTAATTTGATAAAGCTGCAACCTTTAGCTACATTTTAAGGGGTTTTTATTAAGGTAACCATACGCGTTTGGATTTTAAGCTAGGTTTTAAGGGTATTACTTTTAAAATAAACATATAAATTCATATTTTACAAGCATTTTGATATCGATTTTGCAGTAGGCAGCCATTTAATGTCACTCTTGCGCATCGATCTGTTCATGATTGCCGAATAGTAATGGAATTATTGATTTAATTTGATAAAGCTGCAACCTTTAGCTACATTTTAAGGGGTTTTTATTAAGGTAACCATACGCGTTTGGATTTTAAGCTAGGTTTTAAGGGTATTACTTTTAAAATAAACATATAAATTCATATTTTACAAGCATTTTGATATCGATTTTGCAGTAGGCAGCCATTTAATGTCACTCTTGCGCATCGATCTGTTCATGATTGCCGAATAGTAATGGAATTATTGATTTAATTTGATAAAGCTGCAACCTTTAGCTACATTTTAAGGGGTTTTTATTAAGGTAACCATACGCGTTTGGATTTTAAGCTAGGTTTTAAGGGTATTACTTTTAAAATAAACATATAAATTCATATTTTACAAGCATTTTGATATCGATTTTGCAGTAGGCAGCCATTTAATGTCACTCTTGCGCATCGATCTGTTCATGATTGCCGAATAGTAATGGAATTATTGATTTAATTTGATAAAGCTGCAACCTTTAGCTACATTTTAAGGGGTTTTTATTAAGGTAACCATACGCGTTTGGATTTTAAGCTAGGTTTTAAGGGTATTACTTTTAAAATAAACATATAAATTCATATTTTACAAGCATTTTGATATCGATTTTGCAGTAGGCAGCCATTTAATGTCACTCTTGCGCATCGATCTGTTCATGATTGCCGAATAGTAATGGAATTATTGATTTAATTTGATAAAGCTGCAACCTTTAGCTACATTTTAAGGGGTTTTTATTAAGGTAACCATACGCGTTTGGATTTTAAGCTAGGTTTTAAGGGTATTACTTTTAAAATAAACATATAAATTCATATTTTACAAGCATTTTGATATCGATTTTGCAGTAGGCAGCCATTTAATGTCACTCTTGCGCATCGATCTGTTCATGATTGCCGAATAGTAATGGAATTATTGATTTAATTTGATAAAGCTGCAACCTTTAGCTACATTTTAAGGGGTTTTTATTAAGGTAACCATACGCGTTTGGATTTTAAGCTAGGTTTTAAGGGTATTACTTTTAAAATAAACATATAAATTCATATTTTACAAGCATTTTGATATCGATTTTGCAGTAGGCAGCCATTTAATGTCACTCTTGCGCATCGATCTGTTCATGATTGCCGAATAGTAATGGAATTATTGATTTAATTTGATAAAGCTGCAACCTTTAGCTACATTTTAAGGGGTTTTTATTAAGGTAACCATACGCGTTTGGATTTTAAGCTAGGTTTTAAGGGTATTACTTTTAAAATAAACATATAAATTCATATTTTACAAGCATTTTGATATCGATTTTGCAGTAGGCAGCCATTTAATGTCACTCTTGCGCATCGATCTGTTCATGATTGCCGAATAGTAATGGAATTATTGATTTAATTTGATAAAGCTGCAACCTTTAGCTACATTTTAAGGGGTTTTTATTAAGGTAACCATACGCGTTTGGATTTTAAGCTAGGTTTTAAGGGTATTACTTTTAAAATAAACATATAAATTCATATTTTACAAGCATTTTGATATCGATTTTGCAGTAGGCAGCCATTTAATGTCACTCTTGCGCATCGATCTGTTCATGATTGCCGAATAGTAATGGAATTATTGATTTAATTTGATAAAGCTGCAACCTTTAGCTACATTTTAAGGGGTTTTTATTAAGGTAACCATACGCGTTTGGATTTTAAGCTAGGTTTTAAGGGTATTACTTTTAAAATAAACATATAAATTCATATTTTACAAGCATTTTGATATCGATTTTGCAGTAGGCAGCCATTTAATGTCACTCTTGCGCATCGATCTGTTCATGATTGCCGAATAGTAATGGAATTATTGATTTAATTTGATAAAGCTGCAACCTTTAGCTACATTTTAAGGGGTTTTTATTAAGGTAACCATACGCGTTTGGATTTTAAGCTAGGTTTTAAGGGTATTACTTTTAAAATAAACATATAAATTCATATTTTACAAGCATTTTGATATCGATTTTGCAGTAGGCAGCCATTTAATGTCACTCTTGCGCATCGATCTGTTCATGATTGCCGAATAGTAATGGAATTATTGATTTAATTTGATAAAGCTGCAACCTTTAGCTACATTTTAAGGGGTTTTTATTAAGGTAACCATACGCGTTTGGATTTTAAGCTAGGTTTTAAGGGTATTACTTTTAAAATAAACATATAAATTCATATTTTACAAGCATTTTGATATCGATTTTGCAGTAGGCAGCCATTTAATGTCACTCTTGCGCATCGATCTGTTCATGATTGCCGAATAGTAATGGAATTATTGATTTAATTTGATAAAGCTGCAACCTTTAGCTACATTTTAAGGGGTTTTTATTAAGGTAACCATACGCGTTTGGATTTTAAGCTAGGTTTTAAGGGTATTACTTTTAAAATAAACATATAAATTCATATTTTACAAGCATTTTGATATCGATTTTGCAGTAGGCAGCCATTTAATGTCACTCTTGCGCATCGATCTGTTCATGATTGCCGAATAGTAATGGAATTATTGATTTAATTTGATAAAGCTGCAACCTTTAGCTACATTTTAAGGGGTTTTTATTAAGGTAACCATACGCGTTTGGATTTTAAGCTAGGTTTTAAGGGTATTACTTTTAAAATAAACATATAAATTCATATTTTACAAGCATTTTGATATCGATTTTGCAGTAGGCAGCCATTTAATGTCACTCTTGCGCATCGATCTGTTCATGATTGCCGAATAGTAATGGAATTATTGATTTAATTTGATAAAGCTGCAACCTTTAGCTACATTTTAAGGGGTTTTTATTAAGGTAACCATACGCGTTTGGATTTTAAGCTAGGTTTTAAGGGTATTACTTTTAAAATAAACATATAAATTCATATTTTACAAGCATTTTGATATCGATTTTGCAGTAGGCAGCCATTTAATGTCACTCTTGCGCATCGATCTGTTCATGATTGCCGAATAGTAATGGAATTATTGATTTAATTTGATAAAGCTGCAACCTTTAGCTACATTTTAAGGGGTTTTTATTAAGGTAACCATACGCGTTTGGATTTTAAGCTAGGTTTTAAGGGTATTACTTTTAAAATAAACATATAAATTCATATTTTACAAGCATTTTGATATCGATTTTGCAGTAGGCAGCCATTTAATGTCACTCTTGCGCATCGATCTGTTCATGATTGCCGAATAGTAATGGAATTATTGATTTAATTTGATAAAGCTGCAACCTTTAGCTACATTTTAAGGGGTTTTTATTAAGGTAACCATACGCGTTTGGATTTTAAGCTAGGTTTTAAGGGTATTACTTTTAAAATAAACATATAAATTCATATTTTACAAGCATTTTGATATCGATTTTGCAGTAGGCAGCCATTTAATGTCACTCTTGCGCATCGATCTGTTCATGATTGCCGAATAGTAATGGAATTATTGATTTAATTTGATAAAGCTGCAACCTTTAGCTACATTTTAAGGGGTTTTTATTAAGGTAACCATACGCGTTTGGATTTTAAGCTAGGTTTTAAGGGTATTACTTTTAAAATAAACATATAAATTCATATTTTACAAGCATTTTGATATCGATTTTGCAGTAGGCAGCCATTTAATGTCACTCTTGCGCATCGATCTGTTCATGATTGCCGAATAGTAATGGAATTATTGATTTAATTTGATAAAGCTGCAACCTTTAGCTACATTTTAAGGGGTTTTTATTAAGGTAACCATACGCGTTTGGATTTTAAGCTAGGTTTTAAGGGTATTACTTTTAAAATAAACATATAAATTCATATTTTACAAGCATTTTGATATCGATTTTGCAGTAGGCAGCCATTTAATGTCACTCTTGCGCATCGATCTGTTCATGATTGCCGAATAGTAATGGAATTATTGATTTAATTTGATAAAGCTGCAACCTTTAGCTACATTTTAAGGGGTTTTTATTAAGGTAACCATACGCGTTTGGATTTTAAGCTAGGTTTTAAGGGTATTACTTTTAAAATAAACATATAAATTCATATTTTACAAGCATTTTGATATCGATTTTGCAGTAGGCAGCCATTTAATGTCACTCTTGCGCATCGATCTGTTCATGATTGCCGAATAGTAATGGAATTATTGATTTAATTTGATAAAGCTGCAACCTTTAGCTACATTTTAAGGGGTTTTTATTAAGGTAACCATACGCGTTTGGATTTTAAGCTAGGTTTTAAGGGTATTACTTTTAAAATAAACATATAAATTCATATTTTACAAGCATTTTGATATCGATTTTGCAGTAGGCAGCCATTTAATGTCACTCTTGCGCATCGATCTGTTCATGATTGCCGAATAGTAATGGAATTATTGATTTAATTTGATAAAGCTGCAACCTTTAGCTACATTTTAAGGGGTTTTTATTAAGGTAACCATACGCGTTTGGATTTTAAGCTAGGTTTTAAGGGTATTACTTTTAAAATAAACATATAAATTCATATTTTACAAGCATTTTGATATCGATTTTGCAGTAGGCAGCCATTTAATGTCACTCTTGCGCATCGATCTGTTCATGATTGCCGAATAGTAATGGAATTATTGATTTAATTTGATAAAGCTGCAACCTTTAGCTACATTTTAAGGGGTTTTTATTAAGGTAACCATACGCGTTTGGATTTTAAGCTAGGTTTTAAGGGTATTACTTTTAAAATAAACATATAAATTCATATTTTACAAGCATTTTGATATCGATTTTGCAGTAGGCAGCCATTTAATGTCACTCTTGCGCATCGATCTGTTCATGATTGCCGAATAGTAATGGAATTATTGATTTAATTTGATAAAGCTGCAACCTTTAGCTACATTTTAAGGGGTTTTTATTAAGGTAACCATACGCGTTTGGATTTTAAGCTAGGTTTTAAGGGTATTACTTTTAAAATAAACATATAAATTCATATTTTACAAGCATTTTGATATCGATTTTGCAGTAGGCAGCCATTTAATGTCACTCTTGCGCATCGATCTGTTCATGATTGCCGAATAGTAATGGAATTATTGATTTAATTTGATAAAGCTGCAACCTTTAGCTACATTTTAAGGGGTTTTTATTAAGGTAACCATACGCGTTTGGATTTTAAGCTAGGTTTTAAGGGTATTACTTTTAAAATAAACATATAAATTCATATTTTACAAGCATTTTGATATCGATTTTGCAGTAGGCAGCCATTTAATGTCACTCTTGCGCATCGATCTGTTCATGATTGCCGAATAGTAATGGAATTATTGATTTAATTTGATAAAGCTGCAACCTTTAGCTACATTTTAAGGGGTTTTTATTAAGGTAACCATACGCGTTTGGATTTTAAGCTAGGTTTTAAGGGTATTACTTTTAAAATAAACATATAAATTCATATTTTACAAGCATTTTGATATCGATTTTGCAGTAGGCAGCCATTTAATGTCACTCTTGCGCATCGATCTGTTCATGATTGCCGAATAGTAATGGAATTATTGATTTAATTTGATAAAGCTGCAACCTTTAGCTACATTTTAAGGGGTTTTTATTAAGGTAACCATACGCGTTTGGATTTTAAGCTAGGTTTTAAGGGTATTACTTTTAAAATAAACATATAAATTCATATTTTACAAGCATTTTGATATCGATTTTGCAGTAGGCAGCCATTTAATGTCACTCTTGCGCATCGATCTGTTCATGATTGCCGAATAGTAATGGAATTATTGATTTAATTTGATAAAGCTGCAACCTTTAGCTACATTTTAAGGGGTTTTTATTAAGGTAACCATACGCGTTTGGATTTTAAGCTAGGTTTTAAGGGTATTACTTTTAAAATAAACATATAAATTCATATTTTACAAGCATTTTGATATCGATTTTGCAGTAGGCAGCCATTTAATGTCACTCTTGCGCATCGATCTGTTCATGATTGCCGAATAGTAATGGAATTATTGATTTAATTTGATAAAGCTGCAACCTTTAGCTACATTTTAAGGGGTTTTTATTAAGGTAACCATACGCGTTTGGATTTTAAGCTAGGTTTTAAGGGTATTACTTTTAAAATAAACATATAAATTCATATTTTACAAGCATTTTGATATCGATTTTGCAGTAGGCAGCCATTTAATGTCACTCTTGCGCATCGATCTGTTCATGATTGCCGAATAGTAATGGAATTATTGATTTAATTTGATAAAGCTGCAACCTTTAGCTACATTTTAAGGGGTTTTTATTAAGGTAACCATACGCGTTTGGATTTTAAGCTAGGTTTTAAGGGTATTACTTTTAAAATAAACATATAAATTCATATTTTACAAGCATTTTGATATCGATTTTGCAGTAGGCAGCCATTTAATGTCACTCTTGCGCATCGATCTGTTCATGATTGCCGAATAGTAATGGAATTATTGATTTAATTTGATAAAGCTGCAACCTTTAGCTACATTTTAAGGGGTTTTTATTAAGGTAACCATACGCGTTTGGATTTTAAGCTAGGTTTTAAGGGTATTACTTTTAAAATAAACATATAAATTCATATTTTACAAGCATTTTGATATCGATTTTGCAGTAGGCAGCCATTTAATGTCACTCTTGCGCATCGATCTGTTCATGATTGCCGAATAGTAATGGAATTATTGATTTAATTTGATAAAGCTGCAACCTTTAGCTACATTTTAAGGGGTTTTTATTAAGGTAACCATACGCGTTTGGATTTTAAGCTAGGTTTTAAGGGTATTACTTTTAAAATAAACATATAAATTCATATTTTACAAGCATTTTGATATCGATTTTGCAGTAGGCAGCCATTTAATGTCACTCTTGCGCATCGATCTGTTCATGATTGCCGAATAGTAATGGAATTATTGATTTAATTTGATAAAGCTGCAACCTTTAGCTACATTTTAAGGGGTTTTTATTAAGGTAACCATACGCGTTTGGATTTTAAGCTAGGTTTTAAGGGTATTACTTTTAAAATAAACATATAAATTCATATTTTACAAGCATTTTGATATCGATTTTGCAGTAGGCAGCCATTTAATGTCACTCTTGCGCATCGATCTGTTCATGATTGCCGAATAGTAATGGAATTATTGATTTAATTTGATAAAGCTGCAACCTTTAGCTACATTTTAAGGGGTTTTTATTAAGGTAACCATACGCGTTTGGATTTTAAGCTAGGTTTTAAGGGTATTACTTTTAAAATAAACATATAAATTCATATTTTACAAGCATTTTGATATCGATTTTGCAGTAGGCAGCCATTTAATGTCACTCTTGCGCATCGATCTGTTCATGATTGCCGAATAGTAATGGAATTATTGATTTAATTTGATAAAGCTGCAACCTTTAGCTACATTTTAAGGGGTTTTTATTAAGGTAACCATACGCGTTTGGATTTTAAGCTAGGTTTTAAGGGTATTACTTTTAAAATAAACATATAAATTCATATTTTACAAGCATTTTGATATCGATTTTGCAGTAGGCAGCCATTTAATGTCACTCTTGCGCATCGATCTGTTCATGATTGCCGAATAGTAATGGAATTATTGATTTAATTTGATAAAGCTGCAACCTTTAGCTACATTTTAAGGGGTTTTTATTAAGGTAACCATACGCGTTTGGATTTTAAGCTAGGTTTTAAGGGTATTACTTTTAAAATAAACATATAAATTCATATTTTACAAGCATTTTGATATCGATTTTGCAGTAGGCAGCCATTTAATGTCACTCTTGCGCATCGATCTGTTCATGATTGCCGAATAGTAATGGAATTATTGATTTAATTTGATAAAGCTGCAACCTTTAGCTACATTTTAAGGGGTTTTTATTAAGGTAACCATACGCGTTTGGATTTTAAGCTAGGTTTTAAGGGTATTACTTTTAAAATAAACATATAAATTCATATTTTACAAGCATTTTGATATCGATTTTGCAGTAGGCAGCCATTTAATGTCACTCTTGCGCATCGATCTGTTCATGATTGCCGAATAGTAATGGAATTATTGATTTAATTTGATAAAGCTGCAACATTTAGCTACATTTTAAGGGGTTTTTATTAAGGTAACCATACGCGTTTGGATTTTAAGCTAGGTTTTAAGGGTATTACTTTTAAAATAAACATATAAATTCATATTTTACAAGCATTTTGATATCGATTTTGCAGTAGGCAGC
>CAVLFC010000066.1:0-147961 GCA_963668005.1 Melieria crassipennis | reverse complement strand
AAAATGTAGCTAAAGGTTGCAGCTTTATCAAATTAAATCAATAATTCCATTACTATTCGGCAATCATGAACAGATCGATGCGCAAGAGTGACATTAAATGGCTGCCTACTGCAAAATCGATATCAAAATGCTTGTAAAATATGAATTTATATGTTTATTTTAAAAGTAATACCCTTAAAACCTAGCTTAAAATCCAAACGCGTATGGTTACCTTAATAAAAACCCCTTAAAATGTAGCTAAAGGTTGCAGCTTTATCAAATTAAATCAATAATTCCATTACTATTCGGCAATCATGAACAGATCGATGCGCAAGAGTGACATTAAATGGCTGCCTACTGCAAAATCGATATCAAAATGCTTGTAAAATATGAATTTATATGTTTATTTTAAAAGTAATACCCTTAAAACCTAGCTTAAAATCCAAACGCGTATGGTTACCTTAATAAAAACCCCTTAAAATGTAGCTAAAGGTTGCAGCTTTATCAAATTAAATCAATAATTCCATTACTATTCGGCAATCATGAACAGATCGATGCGCAAGAGTGACATTAAATGGCTGCCTACTGCAAAATCGATATCAAAATGCTTGTAAAATATGAATTTATATGTTTATTTTAAAAGTAATACCCTTAAAACCTAGCTTAAAATCCAAACGCGTATGGTTACCTTAATAAAAACCCCTTAAAATGTAGCTAAAGGTTGCAGCTTTATCAAATTAAATCAATAATTCCATTACTATTCGGCAATCATGAACAGATCGATGCGCAAGAGTGACATTAAATGGCTGCCTACTGCAAAATCGATATCAAAATGCTTGTAAAATATGAATTTATATGTTTATTTTAAAAGTAATACCCTTAAAACCTAGCTTAAAATCCAAACGCGTATGGTTACCTTAATAAAAACCCCTTAAAATGTAGCTAAAGGTTGCAGCTTTATCAAATTAAATCAATAATTCCATTACTATTCGGCAATCATGAACAGATCGATGCGCAAGAGTGACATTAAATGGCTGCCTACTGCAAAATCGATATCAAAATGCTTGTAAAATATGAATTTATATGTTTATTTTAAAAGTAATACCCTTAAAACCTAGCTTAAAATCCAAACGCGTATGGTTACCTTAATAAAAACCCCTTAAAATGTAGCTAAAGGTTGCAGCTTTATCAAATTAAATCAATAATTCCATTACTATTCGGCAATCATGAACAGATCGATGCGCAAGAGTGACATTAAATGGCTGCCTACTGCAAAATCGATATCAAAATGCTTGTAAAATATGAATTTATATGTTTATTTTAAAAGTAATACCCTTAAAACCTAGCTTAAAATCCAAACGCGTATGGTTACCTTAATAAAAACCCCTTAAAATGTAGCTAAAGGTTGCAGCTTTATCAAATTAAATCAATAATTCCATTACTATTCGGCAATCATGAACAGATCGATGCGCAAGAGTGACATTAAATGGCTGCCTACTGCAAAATCGATATCAAAATGCTTGTAAAATATGAATTTATATGTTTATTTTAAAAGTAATACCCTTAAAACCTAGCTTAAAATCCAAACGCGTATGGTTACCTTAATAAAAACCCCTTAAAATGTAGCTAAAGGTTGCAGCTTTATCAAATTAAATCAATAATTCCATTACTATTCGGCAATCATGAACAGATCGATGCGCAAGAGTGACATTAAATGGCTGCCTACTGCAAAATCGATATCAAAATGCTTGTAAAATATGAATTTATATGTTTATTTTAAAAGTAATACCCTTAAAACCTAGCTTAAAATCCAAACGCGTATGGTTACCTTAATAAAAACCCCTTAAAATGTAGCTAAAGGTTGCAGCTTTATCAAATTAAATCAATAATTCCATTACTATTCGGCAATCATGAACAGATCGATGCGCAAGAGTGACATTAAATGGCTGCCTACTGCAAAATCGATATCAAAATGCTTGTAAAATATGAATTTATATGTTTATTTTAAAAGTAATACCCTTAAAACCTAGCTTAAAATCCAAACGCGTATGGTTACCTTAATAAAAACCCCTTAAAATGTAGCTAAAGGTTGCAGCTTTATCAAATTAAATCAATAATTCCATTACTATTCGGCAATCATGAACAGATCGATGCGCAAGAGTGACATTAAATGGCTGCCTACTGCAAAATCGATATCAAAATGCTTGTAAAATATGAATTTATATGTTTATTTTAAAAGTAATACCCTTAAAACCTAGCTTAAAATCCAAACGCGTATGGTTACCTTAATAAAAACCCCTTAAAATGTAGCTAAAGGTTGCAGCTTTATCAAATTAAATCAATAATTCCATTACTATTCGGCAATCATGAACAGATCGATGCGCAAGAGTGACATTAAATGGCTGCCTACTGCAAAATCGATATCAAAATGCTTGTAAAATATGAATTTATATGTTTATTTTAAAAGTAATACCCTTAAAACCTAGCTTAAAATCCAAACGCGTATGGTTACCTTAATAAAAACCCCTTAAAATGTAGCTAAAGGTTGCAGCTTTATCAAATTAAATCAATAATTCCATTACTATTCGGCAATCATGAACAGATCGATGCGCAAGAGTGACATTAAATGGCTGCCTACTGCAAAATCGATATCAAAATGCTTGTAAAATATGAATTTATATGTTTATTTTAAAAGTAATACCCTTAAAACCTAGCTTAAAATCCAAACGCGTATGGTTACCTTAATAAAAACCCCTTAAAATGTAGCTAAAGGTTGCAGCTTTATCAAATTAAATCAATAATTCCATTACTATTCGGCAATCATGAACAGATCGATGCGCAAGAGTGACATTAAATGGCTGCCTACTGCAAAATCGATATCAAAATGCTTGTAAAATATGAATTTATATGTTTATTTTAAAAGTAATACCCTTAAAACCTAGCTTAAAATCCAAACGCGTATGGTTACCTTAATAAAAACCCCTTAAAATGTAGCTAAAGGTTGCAGCTTTATCAAATTAAATCAATAATTCCATTACTATTCGGCAATCATGAACAGATCGATGCGCAAGAGTGACATTAAATGGCTGCCTACTGCAAAATCGATATCAAAATGCTTGTAAAATATGAATTTATATGTTTATTTTAAAAGTAATACCCTTAAAACCTAGCTTAAAATCCAAACGCGTATGGTTACCTTAATAAAAACCCCTTAAAATGTAGCTAAAGGTTGCAGCTTTATCAAATTAAATCAATAATTCCATTACTATTCGGCAATCATGAACAGATCGATGCGCAAGAGTGACATTAAATGGCTGCCTACTGCAAAATCGATATCAAAATGCTTGTAAAATATGAATTTATATGTTTATTTTAAAAGTAATACCCTTAAAACCTAGCTTAAAATCCAAACGCGTATGGTTACCTTAATAAAAACCCCTTAAAATGTAGCTAAAGGTTGCAGCTTTATCAAATTAAATCAATAATTCCATTACTATTCGGCAATCATGAACAGATCGATGCGCAAGAGTGACATTAAATGGCTGCCTACTGCAAAATCGATATCAAAATGCTTGTAAAATATGAATTTATATGTTTATTTTAAAAGTAATACCCTTAAAACCTAGCTTAAAATCCAAACGCGTATGGTTACCTTAATAAAAACCCCTTAAAATGTAGCTAAAGGTTGCAGCTTTATCAAATTAAATCAATAATTCCATTACTATTCGGCAATCATGAACAGATCGATGCGCAAGAGTGACATTAAATGGCTGCCTACTGCAAAATCGATATCAAAATGCTTGTAAAATATGAATTTATATGTTTATTTTAAAAGTAATACCCTTAAAACCTAGCTTAAAATCCAAACGCGTATGGTTACCTTAATAAAAACCCCTTAAAATGTAGCTAAAGGTTGCAGCTTTATCAAATTAAATCAATAATTCCATTACTATTCGGCAATCATGAACAGATCGATGCGCAAGAGTGACATTAAATGGCTGCCTACTGCAAAATCGATATCAAAATGCTTGTAAAATATGAATTTATATGTTTATTTTAAAAGTAATACCCTTAAAACCTAGCTTAAAATCCAAACGCGTATGGTTACCTTAATAAAAACCCCTTAAAATGTAGCTAAAGGTTGCAGCTTTATCAAATTAAATCAATAATTCCATTACTATTCGGCAATCATGAACAGATCGATGCGCAAGAGTGACATTAAATGGCTGCCTACTGCAAAATCGATATCAAAATGCTTGTAAAATATGAATTTATATGTTTATTTTAAAAGTAATACCCTTAAAACCTAGCTTAAAATCCAAACGCGTATGGTTACCTTAATAAAAACCCCTTAAAATGTAGCTAAAGGTTGCAGCTTTATCAAATTAAATCAATAATTCCATTACTATTCGGCAATCATGAACAGATCGATGCGCAAGAGTGACATTAAATGGCTGCCTACTGCAAAATCGATATCAAAATGCTTGTAAAATATGAATTTATATGTTTATTTTAAAAGTAATACCCTTAAAACCTAGCTTAAAATCCAAACGCGTATGGTTACCTTAATAAAAACCCCTTAAAATGTAGCTAAAGGTTGCAGCTTTATCAAATTAAATCAATAATTCCATTACTATTCGGCAATCATGAACAGATCGATGCGCAAGAGTGACATTAAATGGCTGCCTACTGCAAAATCGATATCAAAATGCTTGTAAAATATGAATTTATATGTTTATTTTAAAAGTAATACCCTTAAAACCTAGCTTAAAATCCAAACGCGTATGGTTACCTTAATAAAAACCCCTTAAAATGTAGCTAAAGGTTGCAGCTTTATCAAATTAAATCAATAATTCCATTACTATTCGGCAATCATGAACAGATCGATGCGCAAGAGTGACATTAAATGGCTGCCTACTGCAAAATCGATATCAAAATGCTTGTAAAATATGAATTTATATGTTTATTTTAAAAGTAATACCCTTAAAACCTAGCTTAAAATCCAAACGCGTATGGTTACCTTAATAAAAACCCCTTAAAATGTAGCTAAAGGTTGCAGCTTTATCAAATTAAATCAATAATTCCATTACTATTCGGCAATCATGAACAGATCGATGCGCAAGAGTGACATTAAATGGCTGCCTACTGCAAAATCGATATCAAAATGCTTGTAAAATATGAATTTATATGTTTATTTTAAAAGTAATACCCTTAAAACCTAGCTTAAAATCCAAACGCGTATGGTTACCTTAATAAAAACCCCTTAAAATGTAGCTAAAGGTTGCAGCTTTATCAAATTAAATCAATAATTCCATTACTATTCGGCAATCATGAACAGATCGATGCGCAAGAGTGACATTAAATGGCTGCCTACTGCAAAATCGATATCAAAATGCTTGTAAAATATGAATTTATATGTTTATTTTAAAAGTAATACCCTTAAAACCTAGCTTAAAATCCAAACGCGTATGGTTACCTTAATAAAAACCCCTTAAAATGTAGCTAAAGGTTGCAGCTTTATCAAATTAAATCAATAATTCCATTACTATTCGGCAATCATGAACAGATCGATGCGCAAGAGTGACATTAAATGGCTGCCTACTGCAAAATCGATATCAAAATGCTTGTAAAATATGAATTTATATGTTTATTTTAAAAGTAATACCCTTAAAACCTAGCTTAAAATCCAAACGCGTATGGTTACCTTAATAAAAACCCCTTAAAATGTAGCTAAAGGTTGCAGCTTTATCAAATTAAATCAATAATTCCATTACTATTCGGCAATCATGAACAGATCGATGCGCAAGAGTGACATTAAATGGCTGCCTACTGCAAAATCGATATCAAAATGCTTGTAAAATATGAATTTATATGTTTATTTTAAAAGTAATACCATTAAAACCTAGCTTAAAATCCAAACGCGTATGGTTACCTTAATAAAAACCCCTTAAAATGTAGCTAAAGGTTGCAGCTTTATCAAATTAAATCAATAATTCCATTACTATTCGGCAATCATGAACAGATCGATGCGCAAGAGTGACATTAAATGGCTGCCTACTGCAAAATCGATATCAAAATGCTTGTAAAATATGAATTTATATGTTTATTTTAAAAGTAATACCCTTAAAACCTAGCTTAAAATCCAAACGCGTATGGTTACCTTAATAAAAACCCCTTAAAATGTAGCTAAAGGTTGCAGCTTTATCAAATTAAATCAATAATTCCATTACTATTCGGCAATCATGAACAGATCGATGCGCAAGAGTGACATTAAATGGCTGCCTACTGCAAAATCGATATCAAAATGCTTGTAAAATATGAATTTATATGTTTATTTTAAAAGTAATACCCTTAAAACCTAGCTTAAAATCCAAACGCGTATGGTTACCTTAATAAAAACCCCTTAAAATGTAGCTAAAGGTTGCAGCTTTATCAAATTAAATCAATAATTCCATTACTATTCGGCAATCATGAACAGATCGATGCGCAAGAGTGACATTAAATGGCTGCCTACTGCAAAATCGATATCAAAATGCTTGTAAAATATGAATTTATATGTTTATTTTAAAAGTAATACCATTAAAACCTAGCTTAAAATCCAAACGCGTATGGTTACCTTAATAAAAACCCCTTAAAATGTAGCTAAAGGTTGCAGCTTTATCAAATTAAATCAATAATTCCATTACTATTCGGCAATCATGAACAGATCGATGCGCAAGAGTGACATTAAATGGCTGCCTACTGCAAAATCGATATCAAAATGCTTGTAAAATATGAATTTATATGTTTATTTTAAAAGTAATACCCTTAAAACCTAGCATAAAATCCAAACGCGTATGGTTACCTTAATAAAAACCCCTTAAAATGTAGCTAAAGGTTGCAGCTTTATCAAATTAAATCAATAATTCCATTACTATTCGGCAATCATGAACAGATCGATGCGCAAGAGTGACATTAAATGGCTGCCTACTGCAAAATCGATATCAAAATGCTTGTAAAATATGAATTTATATGTTTATTTTAAAAGTAATACCATTAAAACCTAGCTTAAAATCCAAACGCGTATGGTTACCTTAATAAAAACCCCTTAAAATGTAGCTAAAGGTTGCAGCTTTATCAAATTAAATCAATAATTCCATTACTGTTCGGCAATCATGAACAGATCGATGCGCAAGAGTGACATTAAATGGCTGCCTACTGCAAAATCGATATCAAAATGCTTGTAAAATATGAATTTATATGTTTATTTTAAAAGTAATACCCTTAAAACCTAGCTTAAAATCCAAACGCGTATGGTTACCTTAATAAAAACCCCTTAAAATGTAGCTAAAGGTTGCAGCTTTATCAAATTAAATCAATAATTCCATTACTATTCGGCAATCATGAACAGATCGATGCGCAAGAGTGACATTAAATGGCTGCCTACTGCAAAATCGATATCAAAATGCTTGTAAAATATGAATTTATATGTTTATTTTAAAAGTAATACCCTTAAAACCT
The DNA here is from genome assembly GCA_963668005.1 of Melieria crassipennis. Lineage (NCBI taxonomy): Eukaryota > Metazoa > Arthropoda > Insecta > Diptera > Ulidiidae > Melieria > Melieria crassipennis. The sequence continues at coordinate 140,482 of CAVLFC010000066.1, read as the reverse complement.
AGCTTAAAATCCAAACGCGTATGGTTACCTTAATAAAAACCCCTTAAAATGTAGCTAAAGGTTGCAGCTTTATCAAATTAAATCAATAATTCCATTACTATTCGGCAATCATGAACAGATCGATGCGCAAGAGTGACATTAAATGGCTGCCTACTGCAAAATCGATATCAAAATGCTTGTGAAATATGAATTTATATGTTTATTTTAAAAGTAATACCCTTAAAACCTAGCTTAAAATCCAAACGCGTATGGTTACCTTAATAAAAACCCCTTAAAATGTAGCTAAAGGTTGCAGCTTTATCAAATTAAATCAATAATTCCATTACTATTCGGCAATCATGAACAGATCGATGCGCAAGAGTGACATTAAATGGCTGCCTACTGCAAAATCGATATCAAAATGCTTGTAAAATATGAATTTATATGTTTATTTTAAAAGTAATACCCTTAAAACCTAGCTTAAAATCCAAACGCGTATGGTTACCTTAATAAAAACCCCTTAAAATGTAGCTAAAGGTTGCAGCTTTATCAAATTAAATCAATAATTCCATTACTATTCGGCAATCATGAACAGATCGATGCGCAAGAGTGACATTAAATGGCTGCCTACTGCAAAATCGATATCAAAATGCTTGTAAAATATGAATTTATATGTTTATTTTAAAAGTAATACCCTTAAAACCTAGCTTAAAATCCAAACGCGTATGGTTACCTTAATAAAAACCCCTTAAAATGTAGCTAAAGGTTGCAGCTTTATCAAATTAAATCAATAATTCCATTACTATTCGGCAATCATGAACAGATCGATGCGCAAGAGTGACATTAAATGGCTGCCTACTGCAAAATCGATATCAAAATGCTTGTAAAATATGAATTTATATGTTTATTTTAAAAGTAATACCCTTAAAACCTAGCTTAAAATCCAAACGCGTATGGTTACCTTAATAAAAACCCCTTAAAATGTAGCTAAAGGTTGCAGCTTTATCAAATTAAATCAATAATTCCATTACTATTCGGCAATCATGAACAGATCGATGCGCAAGGGTGACATTAAATGGCTGCCTACTGCAAAATCGATATCAAAATGCTTGTAAAATATGAATTTATATGTTTATTTTAAAAGTAATACCCTTAAAACCTAGCTTAAAATCCAAACGCGTATGGTTACCTTAATAAAAACCCCTTAAAATGTAGCTAAAGGTTGCAGCTTTATCAAATTAAATCAATAATTCCATTACTATTCGGCAATCATGAACAGATCGATGCGCAAGAGTGACATTAAATGGCTGCCTACTGCAAAATCGATATCAAAATGCTTGTAAAATATGAATTTATATGTTTATTTTAAAAGTAATACCCTTAAAACCTAGCTTAAAATCCAAACGCGTATGGTTACCTTAATAAAAACCCCTTAAAATGTAGCTAAAGGTTGCAGCTTTATCAAATTAAATCAATAATTCCATTACTATTCGGCAATCATGAACAGATCGATGCGCAAGAGTGACATTAAATGGCTGCCTACTGCAAAATCGATATCAAAATGCTTGTAAAATATGAATTTATATGTTTATTTTAAAAGTAATACCATTAAAACCTAGCTTAAAATCCAAACGCGTATGGTTACCTTAATAAAAACCCCTTAAAATGTAGCTAAAGGTTGCAGCTTTATCAAATTAAATCAATAATTCCATTACTGTTCGGCAATCATGAACAGATCGATGCGCAAGAGTGACATTAAATGGCTGCCTACTGCAAAATCGATATCAAAATGCTTGTAAAATATGAATTTATATGTTTATTTTAAAAGTAATACCCTTAAAACCTAGCTTAAAATCCAAACGCGTATGGTTACCTTAATAAAAACCCCTTAAAATGTAGCTAAAGGTTGCAGCTTTATCAAATTAAATCAATAATTCCATTACTATTCGGCAATCATGAACAGATCGATGCGCAAGAGTGACATTAAATGGCTGCCTACTGCAAAATCGATATCAAAATGCTTGTAAAATATGAATTTATATGTTTATTTTAAAAGTAATACCCTTAAAACCTAGCTTAAAATCCAAACGCGTATGGTTACCTTAATAAAAACCCCTTAAAATGTAGCTAAAGGTTGCAGCTTTATCAAATTAAATCAATAATTCCATTACTATTCGGCAATCATGAACAGATCGATGCGCAAGAGTGACATTAAATGGCTGCCTACTGCAAAATCGATATCAAAATGCTTGTGAAATATGAATTTATATGTTTATTTTAAAAGTAATACCCTTAAAACCTAGCTTAAAATCCAAACGCGTATGGTTACCTTAATAAAAACCCCTTAAAATGTAGCTAAAGGTTGCAGCTTTATCAAATTAAATCAATAATTCCATTACTATTCGGCAATCATGAACAGATCGATGCGCAAGAGTGACATTAAATGGCTGCCTACTGCAAAATCGATATCAAAATGCTTGTAAAATATGAATTTATATGTTTATTTTAAAAGTAATACCCTTAAAACCTAGCTTAAAATCCAAACGCGTATGGTTACCTTAATAAAAACCCCTTAAAATGTAGCTAAAGGTTGCAGCTTTATCAAATTAAATCAATAATTCCATTACTATTCGGCAATCATGAACAGATCGATGCGCAAGAGTGACATTAAATGGCTGCCTACTGCAAAATCGATATCAAAATGCTTGTAAAATATGAATTTATATGTTTATTTTAAAAGTAATACCCTTAAAACCTAGCTTAAAATCCAAACGCGTATGGTTACCTTAATAAAAACCCCTTAAAATGTAGCTAAAGGTTGCAGCTTTATCAAATTAAATCAATAATTCCATTACTATTCGGCAATCATGAACAGATCGATGCGCAAGAGTGACATTAAATGGCTGCCTACTGCAAAATCGATATCAAAATGCTTGTAAAATATGAATTTATATGTTTATTTTAAAAGTAATACCCTTAAAACCTAGCTTAAAATCCAAACGCGTATGGTTACCTTAATAAAAACCCCTTAAAATGTAGCTAAAGGTTGCAGCTTTATCAAATTAAATCAATAATTCCATTACTATTCGGCAATCATGAACAGATCGATGCGCAAGAGTGACATTAAATGGCTGCCTACTGCAAAATCGATATCAAAATGCTTGTAAAATATGAATTTATATGTTTATTTTAAAAGTAATACCCTTAAAACCTAGCTTAAAATCCAAACGCGTATGGTTACCTTAATAAAAACCCCTTAAAATGTAGCTAAAGGTTGCAGCTTTATCAAATTAAATCAATAATTCCATTACTATTCGGCAATCATGAACAGATCGATGCGCAAGAGTGACATTAAATGGCTGCCTACTGCAAAATCGATATCAAAATGCTTGTAAAATATGAATTTATATGTTTATTTTAAAAGTAATACCCTTAAAACCTAGCTTAAAATCCAAACGCGTATGGTTACCTTAATAAAAACCCCTTAAAATGTAGCTAAAGGTTGCAGCTTTATCAAATTAAATCAATAATTCCATTACTATTCGGCAATCATGAACAGAACGATGCGCAAGAGTGACATTAAATGGCTGCCTACTGCAAAATCGATATCAAAATGCTTGTAAAATATGAATTTATATGTTTATTTTAAAAGTAATACCCTTAAAACCTAGCTTAAAATCCAAACGCGTATGGTTACCTTAATAAAAACCCCTTAAAATGTAGCTAAAGGTTGCAGCTTTATCAAATTAAATCAATAATTCCATTACTATTCGGCAATCATGAACAGATCGATGCGCAAGAGTGACATTAAATGGCTGCCTACTGCAAAATCGATATCAAAATGCTTGTAAAATATGAATTTATATGTTTATTTTAAAAGTAATACCCTTAAAACCTAGCTTAAAATCCAAACGCGTATGGTTTCCTTAATAAAAACCCCTTAAAATGTAGCTAAAGGTTGCAGCTTTATCAAATTAAATCAATAATTCCATTACTATTCGGCAATCATGAACAGATCGATGCGCAAGAGTGACATTAAATGGCTGCCTACTGCAAAATCGATATCAAAATGCTTGTAAAATATGAATTTATATGTTTATTTTAAAAGTAATACCCTTAAAACCTAGCTTAAAATCCAAACGCGTATGGTTACCTTAATAAAAACCCCTTAAAATGTAGCTAAAGGTTGCAGCTTTATCAAATTAAATCAATAATTCCATTACTATTCGGCAATCATGAACAGATCGATGCGCAAGAGTGACATTAAATGGCTGCCTACTGCAAAATCGATATCAAAATGCTTGTAAAATATGAATTTATATGTTTATTTTAAAAGTAATACCCTTAAAACCTAGCTTAAAATCCAAACGCGTATGGTTACCTTAATAAAAACCCCTTAAAATGTAGCTAAAGGTTGCAGCTTTATCAAATTAAATCAATAATTCCATTACTATTCGGCAATCATGAACAGATCGATGCGCAAGAGTGACATTAAATGGCTGCCTACTGCAAAATCGATATCAAAATGCTTGTAAAATATGAATTTATATGTTTATTTTAAAAGTAATACCCTTAAAACCTAGCTTAAAATCCAAACGCGTATGGTTACCTTAATAAAAACCCCTTAAAATGTAGCTAAAGGTTGCAGCTTTATCAAATTAAATCAATAATTCCATTACTATTCGGCAATCATGAACAGAACGATGCGCAAGAGTGACATTAAATGGCTGCCTACTGCAAAATCGATATCAAAATGCTTGTAAAATATGAATTTATATGTTTATTTTAAAAGTAATACCCTTAAAACCTAGCTTAAAATCCAAACGCGTATGGTTACCTTAATAAAAACCCCTTAAAATGTAGCTAAAGGTTGCAGCTTTATCAAATTAAATCAATAATTCCATTACTATTCGGCAATCATGAACAGATCGATGCGCAAGAGTGACATTAAATGGCTGCCTACTGCAAAATCGATATCAAAATGCTTGTAAAATATGAATTTATATGTTTATTTTAAAAGTAATACCCTTAAAACCTAGCTTAAAATCCAAACGCGTATGGTTTCCTTAATAAAAACCCCTTAAAATGTAGCTAAAGGTTGCAGCTTTATCAAATTAAATCAATAATTCCATTACTATTCGGCAATCATGAACAGATCGATGCGCAAGAGTGACATTAAATGGCTGCCTACTGCAAAATCGATATCAAAATGCTTGTAAAATATGAATTTATATGTTTATTTTAAAAGTAATATCCTTAAAACCTAGCTTAAAATCCAAACGCGTATGGTTACCTTAATAAAAACCCCTTAAAATGTAGCTAAAGGTTGCAGCTTTATCAAATTAAATCAATAATTCCATTACTATTCGGCAATCATGAACAGATCGATGCGCAAGAGTGACATTAAATGGCTGCCTACTGCAAAATCGATATCAAAATGCTTGTAAAATATGAATTTATATGTTTATTTTAAAAGTAATACCCTTAAAACCTAGCTTAAAATCCAAACGCGTATGGTTACCTTAATAAAAACCCCTTAAAATGTAGCTAAAGGTTGCAGCTTTATCAAATTAAATCAATAATTCCATTACTATTCGGCAATCATGAACAGATCGATGCGCAAGAGTGACATTAAATGGCTGCCTACTGCAAAATCGATATCAAAATGCTTGTAAAATATGAATTTATATGTTTATTTTAAAAGTAATACCCTTAAAACCTAGCTTAAAATCCAAACGCGTATGGTTACCTTAATAAAAACCCCTTAAAATGTAGCTAAAGGTTGCAGCTTTATCAAATTAAATCAATAATTCCATTACTATTCGGCAATCATGAACAGATCGATGCGCAAGAGTGACATTAAATGGCTGCCTACTGCAAAATCGATATCAAAATGCTTGTAAAATATGAATTTATATGTTTATTTTAAAAGTAATACCCTTAAAACCTAGCTTAAAATCCAAACGCGTATGGTTACCTTAATAAAAACCCCTTAAAATGTAGCTAAAGGTTGCAGCTTTATCAAATTAAATCAATAATTCCATTACTATTCGGCAATCATGAACAGATCGATGCGCAAGAGTGACATTAAATGGCTGCCTACTGCAAAATCGATATCAAAATGCTTGTAAAATATGAATTTATATGTTTATTTTAAAAGTAATACCCTTAAAACCTAGCTTAAAATCCAAACGCGTATGGTTTCCTTAATAAAAACCCCTTAAAATGTAGCTAAAGGTTGCAGCTTTATCAAATTAAATCAATAATTCCATTACTATTCGGCAATCATGAACAGATCGATGCGCAAGAGTGACATTAAATGGCTGCCTACTGCAAAATCGATATCAAAATGCTTGTAAAATATGAATTTATATGTTTATTTTAAAAGTAATACCCTTAAAACCTAGCTTAAAATCCAAACGCGTATGGTTACCTTAATAAAAACCCCTTAAAATGTAGCTAAAGGTTGCAGCTTTATCAAATTAAATCAATAATTCCATTACTATTCGGCAATCATGAACAGATCGATGCGCAAGAGTGACATTAAATGGCTGCCTACTGCAAAATCGATATCAAAATGCTTGTAAAATATGAATTTATATGTTTATTTTAAAGTAATACCATTAAAACCTAGCTTAAAATCCAAACGCGTATGGTTACCTTAATAAAAACCCCTTAAAATGTAGCTAAAGGTTGCAGCTTTATCAAATTAAATCAATAATTCCATTACTATTCGGCAATCATGAACAGATCGATGCGCAAGAGTGACATTAAATGGCTGCCTACTGCAAAATCGATATCAAAATGCTTGTAAAATATGAATTTATATGTTTATTTTAAAAGTAATACCCTTAAAACCTAGCTTAAAATCCAAACGCGTATGGTTACCTTAATAAAAACCCCTTAAAATGTAGCTAAAGGTTGCAGCTTTATCAAATTAAATCAATAATTCCATTACTATTCGGCAATCATGAACAGATCGATGCTCAAAATGCTTGTAAAATATGAATTTATATGTTTATTTTAAAAGTAATACCCTTAAAACCTAGCTTAAAATCCAAACGCGTATGGTTACCTTAATAAAAACCCCTTAAAATGTACCTAAAGGTTGCAGCTTTATCAAATTAAATCAATAATTCCATTACTATTCGGCAATCATGAACAGATCGATGCGCAAGAGTGACATTAAATGGCTGCCTACTGCAAAATCGATATCAAAATGCTTGTAAAATATGAATTTATATGTTTATTTTAAAAGTAATACCCTTAAAACCTAGCTTAAAATCCAAACGCGTATGGTTACCTTAATAAAAACCCCTTAAAATGTAGCTAAAGGTTGCAGCTTTATCAAATTAAATCAATAATTCCATTACTATTCGGCAATCATGAACAGATCGATGCGCAAGAGTGACATTAAATGGCTGCCTACTGCAAAATCGATATCAAAATGCTTGTAAAATATGAATTTATATGTTTATTTTAAAAGTAATACCCTTAAAACCTAGCTTAAAATCCAAACGCGTATGGTTACCTTAATAAAAACCCCTTAAAATGTAGCTAAAGGTTGCAGCTTTATCAAATTAAATCAATAATTCCATTACTATTCGGCAATCATGAACAGATCGATGCGCAAGAGTGACATTAAATGGCTGCCTACTGCAAAATCGATATCAAAATGCTTGTAAAATATTAATTTATATGTTTATTTTAAAAGTAATACCCTTAAAACCTAGCTTAAAATCCAAACGCGTATGGTTACCTTAATAAAAACCCCTTAAAATGTAGCTAAAGGTTGCAGCTTTATCAAATTAAATCAATAATTCCATTACTATTCGGCAATCATGAACAGATCGATGCGCAAGAGTGACATTAAATGGCTGCCTACTGCAAAATCGATATCAAAATGCTTGTAAAATATGAATTTATATGTTTATTTTAAAAGTAATACCCTTAAAACATAGCTTAAAATCCAAACGCGTATGGTTACCTTAATAAAAACCCCTTAAAATGTAGCTAAAGGTTGCAGCTTTATCAAATTAAATCAATAATTCCATTACTATTCGGCAATCATGAACAGATCGATGCGCAAGAGTGACATTAAATGGCTGCCTACTGCAAAATCGATATCAAAATGCTTGTAAAATATGAATTTATATGTTTATTTTAAAAGTAATACCCTTAAAACCTAGCTTAAAATCCAAACGCGTATGGTTACCTTAATAAAAACCCCTTAAAATGTAGCTAAAGGTTGCAGCTTTATCAAATTAAATCAATAATTCCATTACTATTCGGCAATCATGAACAGATCGATGCGCAAGAGTGACATTAAATGGCTGCCTACTGCAAAATCGATATCAAAATGCTTGTAAAATATGAATTTATATGTTTATTTTAAAAGTAATACCCTTAAAACCTAGCTTAAAATCCAAACGCGTATGGTTACCTTAATAAAAACCCCTTAAAATGTAGCTAAAGGTTGCAGCTTTATCAAATTAAATCAATAATTCCATTACTATTCGGCAATCATGAACAGATCGATGCGCAAGAGTGACATTAAATGGCTGCCTAGTGCAAAATCGATATCAAAATGCTTGTAAAATATGAATTTATATGTTTATTTTAAAAGTAATACCCTTAAAACCTAGCTTAAAATCCAAACGCGTATGGTTACCTTCATAAAAACCCCTTAAAATGTAGCTAAAGGTTGCAGCTTTATCAAATTAAATCAATAATTCCATTACTATTCGGCAATCATGAACAGATCGATGCGCAAGAGTGACATTAAATGGCTGCCTACTGCAAAATCGATATCAAAATGCTTGTAAAATATGAATTTATATGTTTATTTTAAAAGTAATACCCTTAAAACCTAGCTTAAAATCCAAACGCGTATGGTTACCTTAATAAAAACCCCTTAAAATGTAGCTAAAGGTTGCAGCTTTATCAAATTAAATCAATAATTCCATTACTATTCGGCAATCATGAACAGATCGATGCGCAAGAGTGACATTAAATGGCTGCCTACTGCAAAATCGATATCAAAATGCTTGTAAAATATGAATTTATATGTTTATTTTAAAAGTAATACCCTTAAAACCTAGCTTAAAATCCAAACGCGTATGGTTACCTTAATAAAAACCCCTTAAAATGTAGCTAAAGGTTGCAGCTTTATCAAATTAAATCAATAATTCCATTACTATTCGGCAATCATGAACAGATCGATGCGCAAGAGTGACATTAAATGGCTGCCTACTGCAAAATCGATATCAAAATGCTTGTAAAATATGAATTTATATGTTTATTTTAAAAGTAATACCCTTAAAACCTAGCTTAAAATCCAAACGCGTATGGTTACCTTAATAAAAACCCCTTAAAATGTAGCTAAAGGTTGCAGCTTTATCAAATTAAATCAATAATTCCATTACTATTCGGCAATCATGAACAGATCGATGCGCAAGAGTGACATTAAATGGCTGCCTACTGCAAAATCGATATCAAAATGCTTGTAAAATATGAATTTATATGTTTATTTTAAAAGTAATACCCTTAAAACCTAGCTTAAAATCCAAACGCGTATGGTTACCTTAATAAAAACCCCTTAAAATGTAGCTAAAGGTTGCAGCTTTATCAAATTAAATCAATAATTCCATTACTATTCGGCAATCATGAACAGATCGATGCGCAAGAGTGACATTAAATGGCTGCCTACTGCAAAATCGATATCAAAATGCTTGTAAAAAATATGAATTTATATGTTTATTTTAAAAGTAATACCCTTAAAACCTAGCTTAAAATCCAAACGCGTATGGTTACCATTAATAAAAACCCCTTAAAATGTAGCTAAAGGTTGCAGCTTTATCAAATTAAATCAATAATTCCATTACTATTCGGCAATCATGAACAGATCGATGCGCAAGAGTGACATTAAATGGCTGCCTACTGCAAAATCGATATCAAAATGCTTGTAAAATATGAATTTATATGTTTATTTTAAAAGTAATACCCTTAAAACCTAGCTTAAAATCCAAACGCGTATGGTTACCTTAATAAAAACCCCTTAAAATGTAGCTAAAGGTTGCAGCTTTATCAAATTAAATCAATAATTCCATTACTATTCGGCAATCATGAACAGATCGATGCGCAAGAGTGACATTAAATGGCTGCCTACTGCAAAATCGATATCAAAATGCTTGTAAAATATGAATTTATATGTTTATTTTAAAAGTAATACCCTTAAAACCTAGCTTAAAATCCAAACGCGTATGGTTACCTTAATAAAAACCCCTTAAAATGTAGCTAAAGGTTGCAGCTTTATCAAATTAAATCAATAATTCCATTACTATTCGGCAATCATGAACAGATCGATGCGCAAGAGTGACATTAAATGGCTGCCTACTGCAAAATCGATATCAAAATGCTTGTAAAATATGAATTTATATGTTTATTTTAAAAGTAATACCCTTAAAACCTAGCTTAAAATCCAAACGCGTATGGTTACCTTAATAAAAACCCCTTAAAATGTAGCTAAAGGTTGCAGCTTTATCAAATTAAATCAATAATTCCATTACTATTCGGCAATCATGAACAGATCGATGCGCAAGAGTGACATTAAATGGCTGCCTACTGCAAAATCGATATCAAAATGCTTGTAAAATATGAATTTATATGTTTATTTTAAAAGTAATACCCTTAAAACCTAGCTTAAAATCCAAACGCGTATGGTTACCTTAATAAAAACCCCTTAAAATGTAGCTAAAGGTTGCAGCTTTATCAAATTAAATCAATAATTCCATTACTATTCGGCAATCATGAACAGATCGATGCGCAAGAGTGACATTAAATGGCTGCCTACTGCAAAATCGATATCAAAATGCTTGTAAAATATGAATTTATATGTTTATTTTAAAAGTAATACCCTTAAAACCTAGCTTAAAATCCAAACGCGTATGGTTACCTTAATAAAAACCCCTTAAAATGTAGCTAAAGGTTGCAGCTTTATCAAATTAAATCAATAATTCCATTACTATTCGGCAATCATGAACAGATCGATGCGCAAGAGTGACATTAAATGGCTGCCTACTGCAAAATCGATATCAAAATGCTTGTAAAATATGAATTTATATGTTTATTTTAAAAGTAATACCCTTAAAACCTAGCTTAAAATCCAAACGCGTATGGTTACCTTAATAAAAACCCCTTAAAATGTAGCTAAAGGTTGCAGCTTTATCAAATTAAATCAATAATTCCATTACTATTCGGCAATCATGAACAGATCGATGCGCAAGAGTGACATTAAATGGCTGCCTACTGCAAAATCGATATCAAAATGCTTGTAAAATATGAATTTATATGTTTATTTTAAAAGTAATACCCTTAAAACCTAGCTTAAAATCCAAACGCGTATGGTTACCTTAATAAAAACCCCTTAAAATGTAGCTAAAGGTTGCAGCTTTATCAAATTAAATCAATAATTCCATTACTATTCGGCAATCATGAACAGATCGATGCGCAAGAGTGACATTAAATGGCTGCCTACTGCAAAATCGATATCAAAATGCTTGTAAAATATGAATTTATATGTTTATTTTAAAAGTAATACCCTTAAAACCTAGCTTAAAATCCAAACGCGTATGGTTACCTTAATAAAAACCCCTTAAAATGTAGCTAAAGGTTGCAGCTTTATCAAATTAAATCAATAATTCCATTACTATTCGGCAATCATGAACAGATCGATGCGCAAGAGTGACATTAAATGGCTGCCTACTGCAAAATCGATATCAAAATGCTTGTAAAATATGAATTTATATGTTTATTTTAAAAGTAATACCCTTAAAACCTAGCTTAAAATCCAAACGCGTATGGTTACCTTAATAAAAACCCCTTAAAATGTAGCTAAAGGTTGCAGCTTTATCAAATTAAATCAATAATTCCATTACTATTCGGCAATCATGAACAGATCGATGCGCAAGAGTGACATTAAATGGCTGCCTACTGCAAAATCGATATCAAAATGCTTGTAAAATATGAATTTATATGTTTATTTTAAAAGTAATACCCTTAAAACCTAGCTTAAAATCCAAACGCGTATGGTTACCTTAATAAAAACCCCTTAAAATGTAGCTAAAGGTTGCAGCTTTATCAAATTAAATCAATAATTCCATTACTATTCGGCAATCATGAACAGATCGATGCGCAAGAGTGACATTAAATGGCTGCCTACTGCAAAATCGATATCAAAATGCTTGTAAAATATGAATTTATATGTTTATTTTAAAAGTAATACCCTTAAAACCTAGCTTAAAATCCAAACGCGTATGGTTACCTTAATAAAAACCCCTTAAAATGTAGCTAAAGGTTGCAGCTTTATCAAATTAAATCAATAATTCCATTACTATTCGGCAATCATGAACAGATCGATGCGCAAGAGTGACATTAAATGGCTGCCTACTGCAAAATCGATATCAAAATGCTTGTAAAATATGAATTTATATGTTTATTTTAAAAGTAATACCCTTAAAACCTAGCTTAAAATCCAAACGCGTATGGTTACCTTAATAAAAACCCCTTAAAATGTAGCTAAAGGTTGCAGCTTTATCAAATTAAATCAATAATTCCATTACTATTCGGCAATCATGAACAGATCGATGCGCAAGAGTGACATTAAATGGCTGCCTACTGCAAAATCGATATCAAAATGCTTGTAAAATATGAATTTATATGTTTATTTTAAAAGTAATACCCTTAAAACCTAGCTTAAAATCCAAACGCGTATGGTTACCTTAATAAAAACCCCTTAAAATGTAGCTAAAGGTTGCAGCTTTATCAAATTAAATCAATAATTCCATTACTATTCGGCAATCATGAACAGATCGATGCGCAAGAGTGACATTAAATGGCTGCCTACTGCAAAATCGATATCAAAATGCTTGTAAAATATGAATTTATATGTTTATTTTAAAAGTAATACCCTTAAAACCTAGCTTAAAATCCAAACGCGTATGGTTACCTTAATAAAAACCCCTTAAAATGTAGCTAAAGGTTGCAGCTTTATCAAATTAAATCAATAATTCCATTACTATTCGGCAATCATGAACAGATCGATGCGCAAGAGTGACATTAAATGGCTGCCTACTGCAAAATCGATATCAAAATGCTTGTAAAATATGAATTTATATGTTTATTTTAAAAGTAATACCCTTAAAACCTAGCTTAAAATCCAAACGCGTATGGTTACCTTAATAAAAACCCCTTAAAATGTAGCTAAAGGTTGCAGCTTTATCAAATTAAATCAATAATTCCATTACTATTCGGCAATCATGAACAGATCGATGCGCAAGAGTGACATTAAATGGCTGCCTACTGCAAAATCGATATCAAAATGCTTGTAAAATATGAATTTATATGTTTATTTTAAAAGTAATACCCTTAAAACCTAGCTTAAAATCCAAACGCGTATGGTTACCTTAATAAAAACCCCTTAAAATGTAGCTAAAGGTTGCAGCTTTATCAAATTAAATCAATAATTCCATTACTATTCGGCAATCATGAACAGATCGATGCGCAAGAGTGACATTAAATGGCTGCCTACTGCAAAATCGATATCAAAATGCTTGTAAAATATGAATTTATATGTTTATTTTAAAAGTAATACCCTTAAAACCTAGCTGGAGTCTTGTGTATTCTATCTTAGTCTGTCGTCTCTGTGTACCTCGACCGTCTTCCATTCATTGGGTCTATTTATCTTCCCTTCCGGACGTATCCTACACTAGTACCTTACGACAGCAAACTTGCTAATTGTGAAAATTTAGCTAAAGGTTGCAGTTTTATCAAATTAAATCAATAATTCCATTACTATTCGGCAATCATGAACAGATCGATGCGCAAGAGTGACATTAAATGGCTGCCTACTGCAAAATCGATATCAAAATGCTTGTAAAATATGAATTTATATGTTTATTTTAAAAGTAATACCCTTAAAACCTAGCTTAAAATCCAAACGCGTATGGTTACCTTAATAAAAACCCCTTAAAATGTAGCTAAAGGTTGCAGCTTTATCAAATTAAATCAATAATTCCATTACTATTCGGCAATCATGAACAGATCGATGCGCAAGAGTGACATTAAATGGCTGCCTACTGCAAAATCGATATCAAAATGCTTGTAAAATATGAATTTATATGTTTATTTTAAAAGTAATACCCTTAAAACCTAGCTTAAAATCCAAACGCGTATGGTTACCTTAATAAAAACCCCTTAAAATGTAGCTAAAGGTTGCAGCTTTATCAAATTAAATCAATAATTCCATTACTATTCGGCAATCATGAACAGATCGATGCGCAAGAGTGACATTAAATGGCTGCCTACTGCAAAATCGATATCAAAATGCTTGTAAAATATGAATTTATATGTTTATTTTAAAAGTAATACCCTTAAAACCTAGCTTAAAATCCAAACGCGTATGGTTACCTTAATAAAAACCCCTTAAAATGTAGCTAAAGGTTGCAGCTTTATCAAATTAAATCAATAATTCCATTACTATTCGGCAATCATGAACAGATCGATGCGCAAGAGTGACATTAAATGGCTGCCTACTGCAAAATCGATATCAAAATGCTTGTAAAATATGAATTTATATGTTTATTTTAAAAGTAATACCCTTAAAACCTAGCTTAAAATCCAAACGCGTATGGTTACCTTAATAAAAACCCCTTAAAATGTAGCTAAAGGTTGCAGCTTTATCAAATTAAATCAATAATTCCATTACTATTCGGCAATCATGAACAGATCGATGCGCAAGAGTGACATTAAATGGCTGCCTACTGCAAAATCGATATCAAAATGCTTGTAAAATATGAATTTATATGTTTATTTTAAAAGTAATACCCTTAAAACCTAGCTGGAGTCTTGTGTATTCTATCTTAGTCTGTCGTCTCTGTGTACCTCGACCGTCTTCCATTCATTGGGTCTATTTATCTTCCCTTCCGGACGTATCCTACACTAGTACCTTACGACAGCAAACTTGCTAATTGTGAAAATTTAGCTAAAGGTTGCAGTTTTATCAAATTAAATCAATAATTCCATTACTATTCGGCAATCATGAACAGATCGATGCGCAAGAGTGACATTAAATGGCTGCCTACTGCAAAATCGATATCAAAATGCTTGTAAAATATGAATTTATATGTTTATTTTAAAAGTAATACCCTTAAAACCTAGCTGGAGTCTTGTGTATTCTATCTTAGTCTGTCGTCTCTGTGTACCTCGACCGTCTTCCATTCATTGGGTCTATTTATCTTCCCTTCCGGACGTATCCTACACTAGTACCTTACGACAGCAAACTTGCTAATTATGAAAATTTTGCCCACCCACCCTCCCAGGCACGAAGTGCTAAAGGGGACGTGTACGGCGCACGCACCGCGACAAACATGGTGGAGGAGGTGTGGATAGTTATATATATGTGACAGTTTTGCGAACACGTATCTGTGAATTGTGAATGCAACATGTATATGAGCCAGAAGCGTGTGAACGAAAATAAGTACCACTTGCTGCAATACTGCTACAGTATTACTCGGATATAAGCAGTTTTTGGGTGTAAATATGCGTTTTCTACAAACGAGGAGTGCTTAGTGCGTATAAACCGAAATCGATTTTGAAGCTACAATGCACTATTGGGTAATAATAACGCAATTTTTTGTTAATTGAGTACGCCTTATAATAAATATGAATTTTATATACTTTATTGACTATGGTGGGTTTTGGTTTAGGGTCATTGCATAAAAGGGGGGAATACTGTGCTGTGAAATGGGAAGGTTGGCTGCGATTAGTATCAGCTGGTAGCGTCATTTTACATGTGGGTTAGCAAAAAATCTATTACGAAGAGCAGGAAAAGACGAGCTTGTTTTTTATTTGGCATTGCTTTGTTTTTGATTGCGATATGTGTACCTTGTTTTTTTTTTATTGTGTAAGTTTTCGCATAAAGGTGCAACAGACTTTACGCACATGCAAAAGTTAATTTTAAAAATATGTTCAGCACTGAGTTGACAATTCATTATTGCAGCTGTACCTATTATTTTGGTAGTTATTTTAAAAATGTGAAGAAGTTTTCGTAATGTGTATTAATTTCTGAGTTTATTCACGCGATCAATTATGCATTTATACTGAATTGTGGTGCTACAATAACGTGTAATAGAAACAGAAATTATTTACAGAAATAAATTATTTCATACGCTGAAGTCAGCAGATATTCGGTTGCTTTTTCCTTCAGTTCATGTCTCATTGAGTTTGCCGTTTCTAGTGCAGCACGAAACAGTGATGGCAAGTTGAACTCTTTTCAAACGCAGAGGTGCAACTCAAGCAATGCAAACGTTAAGGCTTTGAGGGCAGTCAGCAAAAACTGATGTAAAATCATATTAAAACACGAGGCAACATACTTATGACGTTTTTCAGCAACAACGTTTTTTTGCAATCAATTTCCTATAAACGTACTACAGAATGAAAGCAAAAACAAACCAATTATTTTATTTGCAAATAAACATCGAACGCACCAGCAGCCCTTGCCCTGGCGTTTGTATGGCGAATGTTTTGTACGAATGTTTTGTTCTTTAGTGGTTGGGATTGTAATACCGAGGTGCTCTTAGTTAATATATTGGTAATTTATTTATTGACTCTTTTTATGGAGCTTTTCATTATTAAAAAAAATGGAGATTAATAAGAAATAATTAAATAAATTTCATGTTGGATGCAGCTGAGGATTGAACCCGGGTCTCCTAGTGGCCCAAGCAATTTAACGCACTGATCAGCAAATCCGCGGCGGTCGCAATAAAAAATGGCAGTTGCCGACCGTGAAAGCGAAACTTTCTTGCTTACGGAGTCACTATGCACCGGCCAACGCGGCCCGACCAGTGACTACGTGACGTGCAACTCGGAGGAGAAATGATTTTCAGACCATTTTTTGCTTTTTCCAATCGTCCGATAGTGTACGGGTTTTTTACCCAAACATTCGCACAGCACCGGTTACCAGTCAATTGTTTGCATCTTAAAGTGCTAACTTTTCTTATTCGCTGTAAATATAGCATTGCAAATCAACTTGTTTTACTGGTCTTAGTAATTTTGATTGTAACGCGTACAAAAAAAAAGCAGAAATAAATTATTTCATACGCTGAAGTCAGCAGATATTCGGTTGCTTTTTCCTTCAGTTCATGTCTCATTGAGTTTGCCGTTTCTAGTGCAGCACAAAACAGTGATGGCAAGTTGAACTCTTTTCAAACGCAGAGCTGCAACTCAAGCAATGCAAACGTTAAGGCTTTGAGGGCAGTCAGCAAAAACTGATGTAAAATCCCTACAAACGGATGGTGATGGCCTTTCTGCAAAATCGATATCAATATGCTTGTAAAATATGAATTTATATGTTTATTTTAAAAGTAATACCCTTAAAACCTAGCTTAAAATCCAAACGCGTATGGTTACCTTAATAAAAACCCCTTAAAATGTAGCTAAAGGTTGTAGCTTTATCAAATTAAATCAATAATTCCATTACTATTCGGCAATCATGAACAGATCGATGCGCAAGAGTGACATTAAATGGCTGCCTACTGCAAAATCGATATCAAAATGCTTGTAAAATATGAATTTATATGTTTATTTTAAAAGTAATACCCTTAAAACCTAGCTTAAAATCCAAACGCGTATGGTTACCTTAATAAAAACCCCTTAAAATGTAGCTAAAGGTTGCAGCTTTATCAAATTAAATCAATAATTCCATTACTATTCGGCAATCATGAACAGATCGATGCGCAAGAGTGACATTAAATGGCTGCCTACTGCAAAATCGATATCAAAATGCTTGTAAAATATGAATTTATATGTTTATTTTAAAAGTAATACCCTTAAAACCTAGCTTAAAATCCAAACGCGTATGGTTACCTTAATAAAAACCCCTTAAAATGTAGCTAAAGGTTGCAGCTTTATCAAATTAAATCAATAATTCCATTACTATTCGGCAATCATGAACAGATCGATGCGCAAGAGTGACATTAAATGGCTGCCTACTGCAAAATCGATATCAAAATGCTTGTAAAATATGAATTTATATGTTTATTTTAAAAGTAATACCCTTAAAACCTAGCTTAAAATCCAAACGCGTATGGTTACCTTAATAAAAACCCCTTAAAATGTAGCTAAAGGTTGCAGCTTTATCAAATTAAATCAATAATTCCATTACTATTCGGCAATCATGAACAGATCGATGCGCAAGAGTGACATTAAATGGCTGCCTACTGCAAAATCGATATCAAAATGCTTGTAAAATATGAATTTATATGTTTATTTTAAAAGTAATACCCTTAAAACCTAGCTTAAAATCCAAACGCGTATGGTTACCTTAATAAAAACCCCTTAAAATGTAGCTAAAGGTTGCAGCTTTATCAAATTAAATCAATAATTCCATTACTATT
Organism: Melieria crassipennis; assembly: GCA_963668005.1. Lineage (NCBI taxonomy): Eukaryota > Metazoa > Arthropoda > Insecta > Diptera > Ulidiidae > Melieria > Melieria crassipennis. The sequence continues at coordinate 122,051 of CAVLFC010000066.1, read as the reverse complement.
CGGCAATCATGAACAGATCGATGCGCAAGAGTGACATTAAATGGCTGCCTACTGCAAAATCGATATCAAAATGCTTGTAAAATATGAATTTATATGTTTATTTTAAAAGTAATACCCTTAAAACCTAGCTTAAAATCCAAACGCGTATGGTTACCTTAATAAAAACCCCTTAAAATGTAGCTAAAGGTTGCAGCTTTATCAAATTAAATCAATAATTCCATTACTATTCGGCAATCATGAACAGATCGATGCGCAAGAGTGACATTAAATGGCTGCCTACTGCAAAATCGATATCAAAATGCTTGTAAAATATGAATTTATATGTTTATTTTAAAAGTAATACCCTTAAAACCTAGCTTAAAATCCAAACGCGTATGGTTACCTTAATAAAAACCCCTTAAAATGTAGCTAAAGGTTGCAGCTTTATCAAATTAAATCAATAATTCCATTACTATTCGGCAATCATGAACAGATCGATGCGCAAGAGTGACATTAAATGGCTGCCTACTGCAAAATCGATATCAAAATGCTTGTAAAATATGAATTTATATGTTTATTTTAAAAGTAATACCCTTAAAACCTAGCTTAAAATCCAAACGCGTATGGTTACCTTAATAAAAACCCCTTAAAATGTAGCTAAAGGTTGCAGCTTTATCAAATTAAATCAATAATTCCATTACTATTCGGCAATCATGAACAGATCGATGCGCAAGAGTGACATTAAATGGCTGCCTACTGCAAAATCGATATCAAAATGCTTGTAAAATATGAATTTATATGTTTATTTTAAAAGTAATACCCTTAAAACCTAGCTTAAAATCCAAACGCGTATGGTTACCTTAATAAAAACCCCTTAAAATGTAGCTAAAGGTTGCAGCTTTATCAAATTAAATCAATAATTCCATTACTATTCGGCAATCATGAACAGATCGATGCGCAAGAGTGACATTAAATGGCTGCCTACTGCAAAATCGATATCAAAATGCTTGTAAAATATGAATTTATATGTTTATTTTAAAAGTAATACCCTTAAAACCTAGCTTAAAATCCAAACGCGTATGGTTACCTTAATAAAAACCCCTTAAAATGTAGCTAAAGGTTGCAGCTTTATCAAATTAAATCAATAATTCCATTACTATTCGGCAATCATGAACAGATCGATGCGCAAGAGTGACATTAAATGGCTGCCTACTGCAAAATCGATATCAAAATGCTTGTAAAATATGAATTTATATGTTTATTTTAAAAGTAATACCCTTAAAACCTAGCTTAAAATCCAAACGCGTATGGTTACCTTAATAAAAACCCCTTAAAATGTAGCTAAAGGTTGCAGCTTTATCAAATTAAATCAATAATTCCATTACTATTCGGCAATCATGAACAGATCGATGCGCAAGAGTGACATTAAATGGCTGCCTACTGCAAAATCGATATCAAAATGCTTGTAAAATATGAATTTATATGTTTATTTTAAAAGTAATACCCTTAAAACCTAGCTTAAAATCCAAACGCGTATGGTTACCTTAATAAAAACCCCTTAAAATGTAGCTAAAGGTTGCAGCTTTATCAAATTAAATCAATAATTCCATTACTATTCGGCAATCATGAACAGATCGATGCGCAAGAGTGACATTAAATGGCTGCCTACTGCAAAATCGATATCAAAATGCTTGTAAAATATGAATTTATATGTTTATTTTAAAAGTAATACCCTTAAAACCTAGCTTAAAATCCAAACGCGTATGGTTACCTTAATAAAAACCCCTTAAAATGTAGCTAAAGGTTGCAGCTTTATCAAATTAAATCAATAATTCCATTACTATTCGGCAATCATGAACAGATCGATGCGCAAGAGTGACATTAAATGGCTGCCTACTGCAAAATCGATATCAAAATGCTTGTAAAATATGAATTTATATGTTTATTTTAAAAGTAATACCCTTAAAACCTAGCTTAAAATCCAAACGCGTATGGTTACCTTAATAAAAACCCCTTAAAATGTAGCTAAAGGTTGCAGCTTTATCAAATTAAATCAATAATTCCATTACTATTCGGCAATCATGAACAGATCGATGCGCAAGAGTGACATTAAATGGCTGCCTACTGCAAAATCGATATCAAAATGCTTGTAAAATATGAATTTATATGTTTATTTTAAAAGTAATACCCTTAAAACCTAGCTTAAAATCCAAACGCGTATGGTTACCTTAATAAAAACCCCTTAAAATGTAGCTAAAGGTTGCAGCTTTATCAAATTAAATCAATAATTCCATTACTATTCGGCAATCATGAACAGATCGATGCGCAAGAGTGACATTAAATGGCTGCCTACTGCAAAATCGATATCAAAATGCTTGTAAAATATGAATTTATATGTTTATTTTAAAAGTAATACCCTTAAAACCTAGCTTAAAATCCAAACGCGTATGGTTACCTTAATAAAAACCCCTTAAAATGTAGCTAAAGGTTGCAGCTTTATCAAATTAAATCAATAATTCCATTACTATTCGGCAATCATGAACAGATCGATGCGCAAGAGTGACATTAAATGGCTGCCTACTGCAAAATCGATATCAAAATGCTTGTAAAATATGAATTTATATGTTTATTTTAAAAGTAATACCCTTAAAACCTAGCTTAAAATCCAAACGCGTATGGTTACCTTAATAAAAACCCCTTAAAATGTAGCTAAAGGTTGCAGCTTTATCAAATTAAATCAATAATTCCATTACTATTCGGCAATCATGAACAGATCGATGCGCAAGAGTGACATTAAATGGCTGCCTACTGCAAAATCGATATCAAAATGCTTGTAAAATATGAATTTATATGTTTATTTTAAAAGTAATACCCTTAAAACCTAGCTTAAAATCCAAACGCGTATGGTTACCTTAATAAAAACCCCTTAAAATGTAGCTAAAGGTTGCAGCTTTATCAAATTAAATCAATAATTCCATTACTATTCGGCAATCATGAACAGATCGATGCGCAAGAGTGACATTAAATGGCTGCCTACTGCAAAATCGATATCAAAATGCTTGTAAAATATGAATTTATATGTTTATTTTAAAAGTAATACCCTTAAAACCTAGCTTAAAATCCAAACGCGTATGGTTACCTTAATAAAAACCCCTTAAAATGTAGCTAAAGGTTGCAGCTTTATCAAATTAAATCAATAATTCCATTACTATTCGGCAATCATGAACAGATCGATGCGCAAGAGTGACATTAAATGGCTGCCTACTGCAAAATCGATATCAAAATGCTTGTAAAATATGAATTTATATGTTTATTTTAAAAGTAATACCCTTAAAACCTAGCTTAAAATCCAAACGCGTATGGTTACCTTAATAAAAACCCCTTAAAATGTAGCTAAAGGTTGCAGCTTTATCAAATTAAATCAATAATTCCATTACTATTCGGCAATCATGAACAGATCGATGCGCAAGAGTGACATTAAATGGCTGCCTACTGCAAAATCGATATCAAAATGCTTGTAAAATATGAATTTATATGTTTATTTTAAAAGTAATACCCTTAAAACCTAGCTTAAAATCCAAACGCGTATGGTTACCTTAATAAAAACCCCTTAAAATGTAGCTAAAGGTTGCAGCTTTATCAAATTAAATCAATAATTCCATTACTATTCGGCAATCATGAACAGATCGATGCGCAAGAGTGACATTAAATGGCTGCCTACTGCAAAATCGATATCAAAATGCTTGTAAAATATGAATTTATATGTTTATTTTAAAAGTAATACCCTTAAAACCTAGCTGGAGTCTTGTGTATTCTATCTTAGTCTGTCGTCTCTGTGTACCTCGACCGTCTTCCATTCATTGGGTCTATTTATCTTCCCTTCCGGACGTATCCTACACTAGTACCTTACGACAGCAAACTTGCTAATTATGAAAATTTTGCCCACCCACCCTCCCAGGCACGAAGTGCTAAAGGGGACGTGTACGGCGCACGCACCGCGACAAACATGGTGGAGGAGGTGTGGATAGTTATATATATGTGACAGTTTTGCGAACACGTATCTGTGAATTGTGAATGCAACATGTATATGAGCCAGAAGCGTGTGAACGAAAATAAGTACCACCTGCTGCAATACTGCTACAGTATTACTCGGATATAAGCAGTTTTTGGGTGTAAATATGCGTTTTCTACAAACGAGGAGTGCTTAGTGCGTATAAACCGAAATCGATTTTGAAGCTACAATGCACTATTGGGTAATAATAACGCAATTTTTTGTTAATTGAGTACGCCTTATAATAAATATGAATTTTATATACTTTATTGACTATGGTGGGTTTTGGTTTAGGGTCATTGCATAAAAGGGGGGAATACTGTGCTGTGAAATGGGAAGGTTGGCTGCGATTAGTATCAGCTGGTAGCGTCATTTTACATGTGGGTTAGCAAAAAATCTATTACGAAGAGCAGGAAAAGACGAGCTTGTTTTTTATTTGGCATTGCTTTGTTTTTGATTGCGATATGTGTACCTTGTTTTTTTTTTATTGTGTAAGTTTTCGCATAAAGGTGCAACAGACTTTACGCACATGCAAAAGTTAATTTTAAAAATATGTTCAGCACTGAGTTGACAATTCATTATTGCAGCTGTACCTATTATTTTGGTAGTTATTTTAAAAATGTGAAGAAGTTTTCGTAATGTGTATTAATTTCTGAGTTTATTCACGCGATCAATTATGCATTTATACTGAATTGTGGTGCTACAATAACGTGTAATAGAAACAGAAATTATTTACAGAAATAAATTATTTCATACGCTGAAGTCAGCAGATATTCGGTTGCTTTTTCCTTCAGTTCATGTCTCATTGAGTTTGCCGTTTCTAGTGCAGCACGAAACAGTGATGGCAAGTTGAACTCTTTTCAAACGCAGAGGTGCAACTCAAGCAATGCAAACGTTAAGGCTTTGAGGGCAGTCAGCAAAAACTGATGTAAAATCATATTAAAACACGAGGCAACATACTTATGACGTTTTTCAGCAACAACGTTTTTTTGCAATCAATTTCCTATAAACGTACTACAGAATGAAAGCAAAAACAAACCAATTATTTTATTTGCAAATAAACATCGAACGCACCAGCAGCCCTTGCCCTGGCGTTTGTATGGCGAATGTTTTGTACGAATGTTTTGTTCTTTAGTGGTTGGGATTGTAATACCGAGGTGCTCTTAGTTAATATATTGGTAATTTATTTATTGACTCTTTTTATGGAGCTTTTCATTATTAAAAAAAATGGAGATTAATAAGAAATAATTAAATAAATTTCATGTTGGATGCAGCTGAGGATTGAACCCGGGTCTCCTAGTGGCCCAAGCAATTTAACGCACTGATCAGCAAATCCGCGGCGGTCGCAATAAAAAATGGCAGTTGCCGACCGTGAAAGCGAAACTTTCTTGCTTACGGAGTCACTATGCACCGGCCAACGCGGCCCGACCAGTGACTACGTGACGTGCAACTCGGAGGAGAAATGATTTTCAGACCATTTTTTGCTTTTTCCAATCGTCCGATAGTGTACGGGTTTTTTACCCAAACATTCGCACAGCACCGGTTACCAGTCAATTGTTTGCATCTTAAAGTGCTAACTTTTCTTATTCGCTGTAAATATAGCATTGCAAATCAACTTGTTTTACTGGTCTTAGTAATTTTGATTGTAACGCGTACAAAAAAAAAGCAGAAATAAATTATTTCATACGCTGAAGTCAGCAGATATTCGGTTGCTTTTTCCTTCAGTTCATGTCTCATTGAGTTTGCCGTTTCTAGTGCAGCACAAAACAGTGATGGCAAGTTGAACTCTTTTCAAACGCAGAGCTGCAACTCAAGCAATGCAAACGTTAAGGCTTTGAGGGCAGTCAGCAAAAACTGATGTAAAATCCCTACAAACGGATGGTGATGGCCTTTCTGCAAAATCGATATCAATATGCTTGTAAAATATGAATTTATATGTTTATTTTAAAAGTAATACCCTTAAAACCTAGCTTAAAATCCAAACGCGTATGGTTACCTTAATAAAAACCCCTTAAAATGTAGCTAAAGGTTGTAGCTTTATCAAATTAAATCAATAATTCCATTACTATTCGGCAATCATGAACAGATCGATGCGCAAGAGTGACATTAAATGGCTGCCTACTGCAAAATCGATATCAAAATGCTTGTAAAATATGAATTTATATGTTTATTTTAAAAGTAATACCCTTAAAACCTAGCTTAAAATCCAAACGCGTATGGTTACCTTAATAAAAACCCCTTAAAATGTAGCTAAAGGTTGCAGCTTTATCAAATTAAATCAATAATTCCATTACTATTCGGCAATCATGAACAGATCGATGCGCAAGAGTGACATTAAATGGCTGCCTACTGCAAAATCGATATCAAAATGCTTGTAAAATATGAATTTATATGTTTATTTTAAAAGTAATACCCTTAAAACCTAGCTTAAAATCCAAACGCGTATGGTTACCTTAATAAAAACCCCTTAAAATGTAGCTAAAGGTTGCAGCTTTATCAAATTAAATCAATAATTCCATTACTATTCGGCAATCATGAACAGATCGATGCGCAAGAGTGACATTAAATGGCTGCCTACTGCAAAATCGATATCAAAATGCTTGTAAAATATGAATTTATATGTTTATTTTAAAAGTAATACCCTTAAAACCTAGCTTAAAATCCAAACGCGTATGGTTACCTTAATAAAAACCCCTTAAAATGTAGCTAAAGGTTGCAGCTTTATCAAATTAAATCAATAATTCCATTACTATTCGGCAATCATGAACAGATCGATGCGCAAGAGTGACATTAAATGGCTGCCTACTGCAAAATCGATATCAAAATGCTTGTAAAATATGAATTTATATGTTTATTTTAAAAGTAATACCCTTAAAACCTAGCTTAAAATCCAAACGCGTATGGTTACCTTAATAAAAACCCCTTAAAATGTAGCTAAAGGTTGCAGCTTTATCAAATTAAATCAATAATTCCATTACTATTCGGCAATCATGAACAGATCGATGCGCAAGAGTGACATTAAATGGCTGCCTACTGCAAAATCGATATCAAAATGCTTGTAAAATATGAATTTATATGTTTATTTTAAAAGTAATACCCTTAAAACCTAGCTTAAAATCCAAACGCGTATGGTTACCTTAATAAAAACCCCTTAAAATGTAGCTAAAGGTTGCAGCTTTATCAAATTAAATCAATAATTCCATTACTATTCGGCAATCATGAACAGATCGATGCGCAAGAGTGACATTAAATGGCTGCCTACTGCAAAATCGATATCAAAATGCTTGTAAAATATGAATTTATATGTTTATTTTAAAAGTAATACCCTTAAAACCTAGCTTAAAATCCAAACGCGTATGGTTACCTTAATAAAAACCCCTTAAAATGTAGCTAAAGGTTGCAGCTTTATCAAATTAAATCAATAATTCCATTACTATTCGGCAATCATGAACAGATCGATGCGCAAGAGTGACATTAAATGGCTGCCTACTGCAAAATCGATATCAAAATGCTTGTAAAATATGAATTTATATGTTTATTTTAAAAGTAATACCCTTAAAACCTAGCTTAAAATCCAAACGCGTATGGTTACCTTAATAAAAACCCCTTAAAATGTAGCTAAAGGTTGCAGCTTTATCAAATTAAATCAATAATTCCATTACTATTCGGCAATCATGAACAGATCGATGCGCAAGAGTGACATTAAATGGCTGCCTACTGCAAAATCGATATCAAAATGCTTGTAAAATATGAATTTATATGTTTATTTTAAAAGTAATACCCTTAAAACCTAGCTTAAAATCCAAACGCGTATGGTTACCTTAATAAAAACCCCTTAAAATGTAGCTAAAGGTTGCAGCTTTATCAAATTAAATCAATAATTCCATTACTATTCGGCAATCATGAACAGATCGATGCGCAAGAGTGACATTAAATGGCTGCCTACTGCAAAATCGATATCAAAATGCTTGTAAAATATGAATTTATATGTTTATTTTAAAAGTAATACCCTTAAAACCTAGCTTAAAATCCAAACGCGTATGGTTACCTTAATAAAAACCCCTTAAAATGTAGCTAAAGGTTGCAGCTTTATCAAATTAAATCAATAATTCCATTACTATTCGGCAATCATGAACAGATCGATGCGCAAGAGTGACATTAAATGGCTGCCTACTGCAAAATCGATATCAAAATGCTTGTAAAATATGAATTTATATGTTTATTTTAAAAGTAATACCCTTAAAACCTAGCTTAAAATCCAAACGCGTATGGTTACCTTAATAAAAACCCCTTAAAATGTAGCTAAAGGTTGCAGCTTTATCAAATTAAATCAATAATTCCATTACTATTCGGCAATCATGAACAGATCGATGCGCAAGAGTGACATTAAATGGCTGCCTACTGCAAAATCGATATCAAAATGCTTGTAAAATATGAATTTATATGTTTATTTTAAAAGTAATACCCTTAAAACCTAGCTTAAAATCCAAACGCGTATGGTTACCTTAATAAAAACCCCTTAAAATGTAGCTAAAGGTTGCAGCTTTATCAAATTAAATCAATAATTCCATTACTATTCGGCAATCATGAACAGATCGATGCGCAAGAGTGACATTAAATGGCTGCCTACTGCAAAATCGATATCAAAATGCTTGTAAAATATGAATTTATATGTTTATTTTAAAAGTAATACCCTTAAAACCTAGCTTAAAATCCAAACGCGTATGGTTACCTTAATAAAAACCCCTTAAAATGTAGCTAAAGGTTGCAGCTTTATCAAATTAAATCAATAATTCCATTACTATTCGGCAATCATGAACAGATCGATGCGCAAGAGTGACATTAAATGGCTGCCTACTGCAAAATCGATATCAAAATGCTTGTAAAATATGAATTTATATGTTTATTTTAAAAGTAATACCCTTAAAACCTAGCTTAAAATCCAAACGCGTATGGTTACCTTAATAAAAACCCCTTAAAATGTAGCTAAAGGTTGCAGCTTTATCAAATTAAATCAATAATTCCATTACTATTCGGCAATCATGAACAGATCGATGCGCAAGAGTGACATTAAATGGCTGCCTACTGCAAAATCGATATCAAAATGCTTGTAAAATATGAATTTATATGTTTATTTTAAAAGTAATACCCTTAAAACCTAGCTTAAAATCCAAACGCGTATGGTTACCTTAATAAAAACCCCTTAAAATGTAGCTAAAGGTTGCAGCTTTATCAAATTAAATCAATAATTCCATTACTATTCGGCAATCATGAACAGATCGATGCGCAAGAGTGACATTAAATGGCTGCCTACTGCAAAATCGATATCAAAATGCTTGTAAAATATGAATTTATATGTTTATTTTAAAAGTAATACCCTTAAAACCTAGCTTAAAATCCAAACGCGTATGGTTACCTTAATAAAAACCCCTTAAAATGTAGCTAAAGGTTGCAGCTTTATCAAATTAAATCAATAATTCCATTACTATTCGGCAATCATGAACAGATCGATGCGCAAGAGTGACATTAAATGGCTGCCTACTGCAAAATCGATATCAAAATGCTTGTAAAATATGAATTTATATGTTTATTTTAAAAGTAATACCCTTAAAACCTAGCTTAAAATCCAAACGCGTATGGTTACCTTAATAAAAACCCCTTAAAATGTAGCTAAAGGTTGCAGCTTTATCAAATTAAATCAATAATTCCATTACTATTCGGCAATCATGAACAGATCGATGCGCAAGAGTGACATTAAATGGCTGCCTACTGCAAAATCGATATCAAAATGCTTGTAAAATATGAATTTATATGTTTATTTTAAAAGTAATACCCTTAAAACCTAGCTTAAAATCCAAACGCGTATGGTTACCTTAATAAAAACCCCTTAAAATGTAGCTAAAGGTTGCAGCTTTATCAAATTAAATCAATAATTCCATTACTATTCGGCAATCATGAACAGATCGATGCGCAAGAGTGACATTAAATGGCTGCCTACTGCAAAATCGATATCAAAATGCTTGTAAAATATGAATTTATATGTTTATTTTAAAAGTAATACCCTTAAAACCTAGCTTAAAATCCAAACGCGTATGGTTACCTTAATAAAAACCCCTTAAAATGTAGCTAAAGGTTGCAGCTTTATCAAATTAAATCAATAATTCCATTACTATTCGGCAATCATGAACAGATCGATGCGCAAGAGTGACATTAAATGGCTGCCTACTGCAAAATCGATATCAAAATGCTTGTAAAATATGAATTTATATGTTTATTTTAAAAGTAATACCCTTAAAACCTAGCTTAAAATCCAAACGCGTATGGTTACCTTAATAAAAACCCCTTAAAATGTAGCTAAAGGTTGCAGCTTTATCAAATTAAATCAATAATTCCATTACTATTCGGCAATCATGAACAGATCGATGCGCAAGAGTGACATTAAATGGCTGCCTACTGCAAAATCGATATCAAAATGCTTGTAAAATATGAATTTATATGTTTATTTTAAAAGTAATACCCTTAAAACCTAGCTTAAAATCCAAACGCGTATGGTTACCTTAATAAAAACCCCTTAAAATGTAGCTAAAGGTTGCAGCTTTATCAAATTAAATCAATAATTCCATTACTATTCGGCAATCATGAACAGATCGATGCGCAAGAGTGACATTAAATGGCTGCCTACTGCAAAATCGATATCAAAATGCTTGTAAAATATGAATTTATATGTTTATTTTAAAAGTAATACCCTTAAAACCTAGCTTAAAATCCAAACGCGTATGGTTACCTTAATAAAAACCCCTTAAAATGTAGCTAAAGGTTGCAGCTTTATCAAATTAAATCAATAATTCCATTACTATTCGGCAATCATGAACAGATCGATGCGCAAGAGTGACATTAAATGGCTGCCTACTGCAAAATCGATATCAAAATGCTTGTAAAATATGAATTTATATGTTTATTTTAAAAGTAATACCCTTAAAACCTAGCTTAAAATCCAAACGCGTATGGTTACCTTAATAAAAACCCCTTAAAATGTAGCTAAAGGTTGCAGCTTTATCAAATTAAATCAATAATTCCATTACTATTCGGCAATCATGAACAGATCGATGCGCAAGAGTGACATTAAATGGCTGCCTACTGCAAAATCGATATCAAAATGCTTGTAAAATATGAATTTATATGTTTATTTTAAAAGTAATACCCTTAAAACCTAGCTTAAAATCCAAACGCGTATGGTTACCTTAATAAAAACCCCTTAAAATGTAGCTAAAGGTTGCAGCTTTATCAAATTAAATCAATAATTCCATTACTATTCGGCAATCATGAACAGATCGATGCGCAAGAGTGACATTAAATGGCTGCCTACTGCAAAATCGATATCAAAATGCTTGTAAAATATGAATTTATATGTTTATTTTAAAAGTAATACCCTTAAAACCTAGCTTAAAATCCAAACGCGTATGGTTACCTTAATAAAAACCCCTTAAAATGTAGCTAAAGGTTGCAGCTTTATCAAATTAAATCAATAATTCCATTACTATTCGGCAATCATGAACAGATCGATGCGCAAGAGTGACATTAAATGGCTGCCTACTGCAAAATCGATATCAAAATGCTTGTAAAATATGAATTTATATGTTTATTTTAAAAGTAATACCCTTAAAACCTAGCTTAAAATCCAAACGCGTATGGTTACCTTAATAAAAACCCCTTAAAATGTAGCTAAAGGTTGCAGCTTTATCAAATTAAATCAATAATTCCATTACTATTCGGCAATCATGAACAGATCGATGCGCAAGAGTGACATTAAATGGCTGCCTACTGCAAAATCGATATCAAAATGCTTGTAAAATATGAATTTATATGTTTATTTTAAAAGTAATACCCTTAAAACCTAGCTTAAAATCCAAACGCGTATGGTTACCTTAATAAAAACCCCTTAAAATGTAGCTAAAGGTTGCAGCTTTATCAAATTAAATCAATAATTCCATTACTATTCGGCAATCATGAACAGATCGATGCGCAAGAGTGACATTAAATGGCTGCCTACTGCAAAATCGATATCAAAATGCTTGTAAAATATGAATTTATATGTTTATTTTAAAAGTAATACCCTTAAAACCTAGCTTAAAATCCAAACGCGTATGGTTACCTTAATAAAAACCCCTTAAAATGTAGCTAAAGGTTGCAGCTTTATCAAATTAAATCAATAATTCCATTACTATTCGGCAATCATGAACAGATCGATGCGCAAGAGTGACATTAAATGGCTGCCTACTGCAAAATCGATATCAAAATGCTTGTAAAATATGAATTTATATGTTTATTTTAAAAGTAATACCCTTAAAACCTAGCTTAAAATCCAAACGCGTATGGTTACCTTAATAAAAACCCCTTAAAATGTAGCTAAAGGTTGCAGCTTTATCAAATTAAATCAATAATTCCATTACTATTCGGCAATCATGAACAGATCGATGCGCAAGAGTGACATTAAATGGCTGCCTACTGCAAAATCGATATCAAAATGCTTGTAAAATATGAATTTATATGTTTATTTTAAAAGTAATACCCTTAAAACCTAGCTTAAAATCCAAACGCGTATGGTTACCTTAATAAAAACCCCTTAAAATGTAGCTAAAGGTTGCAGCTTTATCAAATTAAATCAATAATTCCATTACTATTCGGCAATCATGAACAGATCGATGCGCAAGAGTGACATTAAATGGCTGCCTACTGCAAAATCGATATCAAAATGCTTGTAAAATATGAATTTATATGTTTATTTTAAAAGTAATACCCTTAAAACCTAGCTTAAAATCCAAACGCGTATGGTTACCTTAATAAAAACCCCTTAAAATGTAGCTAAAGGTTGCAGCTTTATCAAATTAAATCAATAATTCCATTACTATTCGGCAATCATGAACAGATCGATGCGCAAGAGTGACATTAAATGGCTGCCTACTGCAAAATCGATATCAAAATGCTTGTAAAATATGAATTTATATGTTTATTTTAAAAGTAATACCCTTAAAACCTAGCTTAAAATCCAAACGCGTATGGTTACCTTAATAAAAACCCCTTAAAATGTAGCTAAAGGTTGCAGCTTTATCAAATTAAATCAATAATTCCATTACTATTCGGCAATCATGAACAGATCGATGCGCAAGAGTGACATTAAATGGCTGCCTACTGCAAAATCGATATCAAAATGCTTGTAAAATATGAATTTATATGTTTATTTTAAAAGTAATACCCTTAAAACCTAGCTTAAAATCCAAACGCGTATGGTTACCTTAATAAAAACCCCTTAAAATGTAGCTAAAGGTTGCAGCTTTATCAAATTAAATCAATAATTCCATTACTATTCGGCAATCATGAACAGATCGATGCGCAAGAGTGACATTAAATGGCTGCCTACTGCAAAATCGATATCAAAATGCTTGTAAAATATGAATTTATATGTTTATTTTAAAAGTAATACCCTTAAAACCTAGCTTAAAATCCAAACGCGTATGGTTACCTTAATAAAAACCCCTTAAAATGTAGCTAAAGGTTGCAGCTTTATCAAATTAAATCAATAATTCCATTACTATTCGGCAATCATGAACAGATCGATGCGCAAGAGTGACATTAAATGGCTGCCTACTGCAAAATCGATATCAAAATGCTTGTAAAATATGAATTTATATGTTTATTTTAAAAGTAATACCCTTAAAACCTAGCTTAAAATCCAAACGCGTATGGTTACCTTAATAAAAACCCCTTAAAATGTAGCTAAAGGTTGCAGCTTTATCAAATTAAATCAATAATTCCATTACTATTCGGCAATCATGAACAGATCGATGCGCAAGAGTGACATTAAATGGCTGCCTACTGCAAAATCGATATCAAAATGCTTGTAAAATATGAATTTATATGTTTATTTTAAAAGTAATACCCTTAAAACCTAGCTTAAAATCCAAACGCGTATGGTTACCTTAATAAAAACCCCTTAAAATGTAGCTAAAGGTTGCAGCTTTATCAAATTAAATCAATAATTCCATTACTATTCGGCAATCATGAACAGATCGATGCGCAAGAGTGACATTAAATGGCTGCCTACTGCAAAATCGATATCAAAATGCTTGTAAAATATGAATTTATATGTTTATTTTAAAAGTAATACCCTTAAAACCTAGCTTAAAATCCAAACGCGTATGGTTACCTTAATAAAAACCCCTTAAAATGTAGCTAAAGGTTGCAGCTTTATCAAATTAAATCAATAATTCCATTACTATTCGGCAATCATGAACAGATCGATGCGCAAGAGTGACATTAAATGGCTGCCTACTGCAAAATCGATATCAAAATGCTTGTAAAATATGAATTTATATGTTTATTTTAAAAGTAATACCCTTAAAACCTAGCTTAAAATCCAAACGCGTATGGTTACCTTAATAAAAACCCCTTAAAATGTAGCTAAAGGTTGCAGCTTTATCAAATTAAATCAATAATTCCATTACTATTCGGCAATCATGAACAGATCGATGCGCAAGAGTGACATTAAATGGCTGCCTACTGCAAAATCGATATCAAAATGCTTGTAAAATATGAATTTATATGTTTATTTTAAAAGTAATACCCTTAAAACCTAGCTTAAAATCCAAACGCGTATGGTTACCTTAATAAAAACCCCTTAAAATGTAGCTAAAGGTTGCAGCTTTATCAAATTAAATCAATAATTCCATTACTATTCGGCAATCATGAACAGATCGATGCGCAAGAGTGACATTAAATGGCTGCCTACTGCAAAATCGATATCAAAATGCTTGTAAAATATGAATTTATATGTTTATTTTAAAAGTAATACCCTTAAAACCTAGCTTAAAATCCAAACGCGTATGGTTACCTTAATAAAAACCCCTTAAAATGTAGCTAAAGGTTGCAGCTTTATCAAATTAAATCAATAATTCCATTACTATTCGGCAATCATGAACAGATCGATGCGCAAGAGTGACCATTAAATGGCTGCCTACTGCAAAATCGATATCAAAATGCTTGTAAAATATGAATTTATATGTTTATTTTAAAAGTAATACCCTTAAAACCTAGCTTAAAATCCAAACGCGTATGGTTACCTTAATAAAAACCCCTTAAAATGTAGCTAAAGGTTGCAGCTTTATCAAATTAAATCAATAATTCCATTACTATTCGGCAATCATGAACAGATCGATGCGCAAGAGTGACATTAAATGGCTGCCTACTGCAAAATCGATATCAAAATGCTTGTCAAATATGAATTTATATGTTTATTTTAAAAGTAATACCCTTAAAACCTAGCTTAAAATCCAAACGCGTATGGTTACCTTAATAAAAACCCCTTAAAATGTAGCTAAAGGTTGCAGCTTTATCAAATTAAATCAATAATTCCATTACTATTCGGCAATCATGAACAGATCGATGCGCAAGAGTGACATTAAATGGCTGCCTACTGCAAAATCGATATCAAAATGCTTGTAAAATATGAATTTATATGTTTATTTTAAAAGTAATACCCTTAAAACCTAGCTTAAAATCCAAACGCGTATGGTTACCTTAATAAAAACCCCTTAAAATGTAGCTAAAGGTTGCAGCTTTATCAAATTAAATCAATAATTCCATTACTATTCGGCAATCATGAACAGATCGATGCGCAAGAGTGACATTAAATGGCTGCCTACTGCAAAATCGATATCAAAATGCTTGTAAAATATGATTTTATATGTTTATTTTAAAAGTAATACCCTTAAAATCTAGCTTAAAATCCAAACGCGTATGGTTACCTTAATAAAAACCCCTTAAAATGTAGCTAAAGGTTGCAGCTTTATCAAATTAAATCAATAATTCCATTACTATTCGGCAATCATGAACAGATCGATGCGCAAGAGTGACATTAAATGGCTGCCTACTGCAAAATCGATATCAAAATGCTTGTAAAATATGAATTTATATGTTTATTTTAAAAGTAATACCCTTAAAACCTAGCTTAAAATCCAAACGCGTATGGTTACCTTTATAAAAACCCCTTAAAATGTAGCTAAAGGTTGCAGCTTTATCAAATTAAATCAATAATTCCATTACTATTCGGCAATCATGAACAGATCGATGCGCAAGAGTGACATTAAATGGCTGCCTACTGCAAAATCGATATCAAAATACTTGTAAAATATGAATTTATATGTTTATTTTAAAAGTAATACCCTTAAAACCTAGCTTAAAATCCAAACGCGTATGGTTACCTTAATAAAAACCCCTTAAAATGTAGCTAAAGGTTGCAGCTTTATCAAATTAAATCAATAATTCCATTACTATTCGGCAATCATGAACAGATCGATGCGCAAGAGTGACATTAAATGGCTGCCTACTGCAAAATCGATATCAAAATGCTTGTAAAATATGAATTTATATGTTTATTTTAAAAGTAATACCCTTAAAACCTAGCTTAAAATCCAAACGCGTATGGTTACCTTAATAAAAACCCCTTAAAATGTAGCTAAAGGTTGCAGCTTTATCAAATTAAATCAATAATTCCATTACTATTCGGCAATCATGAACAGATCGATGCGCAAGAGTGACATTAAATGGCTGCCTACTGCAAAATCGATATCAAAATGCTTGTAAAATATGAATTTATATGTTTATTTTAAAAGTAATACCCTTAAAACCTAGCTTAAAATCCAAACGCGTATGGTTACCTTAATAAAAACCCCTTAAAATGTAGCTAAAGGTTGCAGCTTTATCAAATTAAATCAATAATTCCATTACTATTCGGCAATCATGAACAGATCGATGCGCAAGAGTGACATTAAATGGCTGCCTACTGCAAAATCGATATCAAAATGCTTGTAAAATATGAATTTATATGTTTATTTTAAAAGTAATACCCTTAAAACCTATCTTAAAATCCAAACGCGTATGGTTACCTTAATAAAAACCCCTTAAAATGTAGCTAAAGGTTGCAGCTTTATCAAATTAAATCAATAATTCCATTACTATTCGGCAATCATGAACAGATCGGTGCGCAAGAGTGACATTAAATGGCTGCCTACTGCAAAATCGATATCAAAATGCTTGTAAAATATGAATTTATATGTTTATTTTAAAAGTAATACCCTTAAAACCTAGCTTAAAATCCAAACGCGTATGGTTACCTTAATAAAAACCCCTTAAAATGTAGCTAAAGGTTGCAGCTTTATCAAATTAAATCAATAATTCCATTACTATTCGACAATCATGAACAGATCGATGCGCAAGAGTGACATTAAATGGCTGCCTACTGCAAAATCGATATCAAAATGCTTGTAAAATATGAATTTATATGTTTATTTTAAAAGTAATACCCTTAAAACCTAGCTTAAAATCCAAACGCGTATGGTTACCTTAATAAAAACCCCTTAAAATGTAGCTAAAGGTTGCAGCTTTATCAAATTAAATCAATAATTCCATTACTATTCGGCAATCATGAACAGATCGATGCGCAAGAGTGACATTAAATGGCTGCCTACTGCAAAATCGATATCAAAATGCTTGTAAAATATGAATTTATATGTTTATTTTAAAAGTAATACCCTTAAAACCTAGCTTAAAATCCAAACGCGTATGGTTACCTTAATAAAAACCCCTTAAAATGTAGCTAAAGGTTGCAGCTTTATCAAATTAAATCAATAATTCCATTACTATTCGGCAATCATGAACAGATCGATGCGCAAGAGTGACATTAAATGGCTGCCTACTGCAAAATCGATATCAAAATGCTTGTAAAATATGAATTTATATGTTTATTTTAAAAGTAATACCCTTAAAACCTAGCTTAAAATCCAAACGCGTATGGTTACCTTAATAAAAACCCCTTAAAATGTAGCTAAAGGTTGCAGCTTTATCAAATTAAATCAATAATTCCATTACTATTCGGCAATCATGAACAGATCGATGCGCAAGAGTGACATTAAATGGCTGCCTACTGCAAAATCGATATCAAAATGCTTTTAAATATGAATTTATATGTTTATTTTAAAAGTAATACCCTTAAAACCTAGCTTAAAATCCAAACGCGTATGGTTACCTTAATAAAAACCCCTTAAAATGTAGCTAAAGGTTGCAGCTTTATCAAATTAAATCAATAATTCCATTACTATTCGGCAATCATGAACAGATCGATGCGCAAGAGTGACATTAAATGGCTGCCTACTGCAAAATCGATATCAAAATGCTTGTAAAATATGAATTTATATGTTTATTTTAAAAGTAATACCCTTAAAACCTAGCTTAAAATCCAAACGCGTATGGTTACCTTAATAAAAACCCCTTAAAATGTAGCTAAAGGTTGCAGCTTTATCAAATTAAATCAATAATTCCATTACTATTTGGCAATCATGAACAGATCGATGCGCAAGAGTGACATTAAATGGCTGCCTACTGCAAAATCGATATCAAAATGCTTGTAAAATATGAATTTATATGTTTATTTTAAAAGTAATACCCTTAAAACCTAGCTTAAAATCCAAACGCGTATGGTTACCTTAATAAAAACCCCTTAAAATGTAGCTAAAGGTTGCAGCTTTATCAAATTAAATCAATAATTCCATTACTATTCGGCAATCATGAACAGATCGATGCGCAAGAGTGACATTAAATGGCTGCCTACTGCAAAATCGATATCAAAATGCTTGTAAAATATGAATTTATATGTTTATTTTAAAAGTAGTACCCTTAAAACCTAGCTTAAAATCCAAACGCGTATGGTTACCTTAATAAAAACCCCTTAAAATGTAGCTAAAGGTTGCAGCTTTATCAAATTAAATCAATAATTCCATTACTATTCGGCAATCATGAACAGATCGATGCGCAAGAGTGACATTAAATGGCTGCCTACTGCAAAATCGATATCAAAATGCTTGTAAAATATGAATTTATATGTTTATTTTAAAAGTAATACCCTTAAAACCTAGCTTAAAATCCAAACGCGTATGGCTACCTTAATAAAAACCCCTTAAAATGTAGCTAAAGGTTGCAGCTTTATCAAATTAAATCAATAATTCCATTACTATTCGGCAATCATGAACAGATCGATGCGCAAGAGTGACATTAAATGGCTGCCAACTGCAAAATCGATATCAAAATGCTTGTAAAATATGAATTTATATGTTTATTTTAAAAGTAATACCCTTAAAACCTAGCTTAAAATCCAAACGCGTATGGTTACCTTAATAAAAACCCCTTAAAATGTAGCTAAAGGTTGCAGCTTTATCAAATTAAATCAATAATTCCATTACTATTCGGCAATCATGAACAGATCGATGCGCAAGAGTGACATTAAATGGCTGCCTACTGCAAAATCGATATCAAAATGCTTGTAAAATATGAATTTATATGTTTATTTTAAAAGTAATACCCTTAAAACCTAGCTTAAAATCCAAACGCGTATGGTTACCTTAATAAAAACCCCTTAAAATGTAGCTAAAGGTTGCAGCTTTATCAAATTAAATCAATAATTCCATTACTATTCGGCAATCATGAACAGATCGATGCGCAAGAGTGACATTAAATGGCTGCCTACTGCAAAATCGATATCAAAATGCTTGTAAAATATGAATTTATATGTTTATTTTAAAAGTAATACCCTTAAAACCTAGCTTAAAATCCAAACGCGTATGGTTACCTTAATAAAAACCCCTTAAAATGTAGCTAAAGGTTGCAGCTTTATCAAATTAAATCAATAATTCCATTACTATTCGGCAATCATGAACAGATCGATGCGCAAGAGTGACATTAAATGGCTGCCTACTGCAAAATCGATATCAAAATGCTTGTAAAATATGAATTTATATGTTTATTTTAAAAGTAATACCCTTAAAACCTAGCTTAAAATCCAAACGCGTATGGTTACCTTAATAAAAACCCCTTAAAATGTAGCTAAAGGTTGCAGCTTTATCAAATTAAATCAATAATTCCATTACTATTCGGCAATCATGAACAGATCGATGCGCAAGAGTGACATTAAATGGCTGCCTACTGCAAAATCGATATCAAAATGCTTGTAAAATATGAATTTATATGTTTATTTTAAAAGTAATACCCTTAAAACCTAGCTTAAAATCCAAACGCGTATGGTTACCTTAATAAAAACCCCTTAAAATGTAGCTAAAGGTTGCAGCTTTATCAAATTAAATCAATAATTCCATTACTATTCGGCAATCATGAACAGATCGATGCGCAAGAGTGACATTAAATGGCTGCCTACTGCAAAATCGATATCAAAATGCTTGTAAAATATGAATTTATATGTTTATTTTAAAAGTAATACCCTTAAAACCTAGCTTAAAATCCAAACGCGTATGGTTACCTTAATAAAAACCCCTTAAAATGTAGCTAAAGGTTGCAGCTTTATCAAATTAAATCAATAATTCCATTACTATTCGGCAATCATGAACAGATCGATGCGCAAGAGTGACATTAAATGGCTGCCTACTGCAAAATCGATATCAAAATGCTTGTAAAATATGAATTTATATGTTTATTTTAAAAGTAATACCCTTAAAACCTAGCTTAAAATCCAAACGCGTATGGTTACCTTAATAAAAACCCCTTAAAATGTAGCTAAAGGTTGCAGCTTTATCAAATTAAATCAATAATTCCATTACTATTCGGCAATCATGAACAGATCGATGCGCAAGAGTGACATTAAATGGCTGCCTACTGCAAAATCGATATCAAAATGCTTGTAAAATATGAATTTATATGTTTATTTTAAAAGTAATACCCTTAAAACCTAGCTTAAAATCCAAACGCGTATGGTTACCTTAATAAAAACCCCTTAAAATGTAGCTAAAGGTTGCAGCTTTATCAAATTAAATCAATAATTCCATTACTATTCGGCAATCATGAACAGATCGATGCGCAAGAGTGACATTAAATGGCTGCCTACTGCAAAATCGATATCAAAATGCTTGTAAAATATGAATTTATATGTTTATTTTAAAAGTAATACCCTTAAAACCTAGCTTAAAATCCAAACGCGTATGGTTACCTTAATAAAAACCCCTTAAAATGTAGCTAAAGGTTGCAGCTTTATCAAATTAAATCAATAATTCCATTACTATTCGGCAATCATGAACAGATCGATGCGCAAGAGTGACATTAAATGGCTGCCTACTGCAAAATCGATATCAAAATGCTTGTAAAATATGAATTTATATGTTTATTTTAAAAGTAATACCCTTAAAACCTAGCTTAAAATCCAAACGCGTATGGTTACCTTAATAAAAACCCCTTAAAATGTAGCTAAAGGTTGCAGCTTTATCAAATTAAATCAATAATTCCATTACTATTCGGCAATCATGAACAGATCGATGCGCAAGAGTGACATTAAATGGCTGCCTACTGCAAAATCGATATCAAAATGCTTGTAAAATATGAATTTATATGTTTATTTTAAAAGTAATACCCTTAAAACCTAGCTTAAAATCCAAACGCGTATGGTTACCTTAATAAAAACCCCTTAAAATGTAGCTAAAGGTTGCAGCTTTATCAAATTAAATCAATAATTCCATTACTATTCGGCAATCATGAACAGATCGATGCGCAAGAGTGACATTAAATGGCTGCCTACTGCAAAATCGATATCAAAATGCTTGTAAAATATGAATTTATATGTTTATTTTAAAAGTAATACCCTTAAAACCTAGCTTAAAATCCAAACGCGTATGGTTACCTTAATAAAAACCCCTTAAAATGTAGCTAAAGGTTGCAGCTTTATCAAATTAAATCAATAATTCCATTACTATTCGGCAATCATGAACAGATCGATGCGCAAGAGTGACATTAAATGGCTGCCTACTGCAAAATCGATATCAAAATGCTTGTAAAATATGAATTTATATGTTTATTTTAAAAGTAATACCCTTAAAACCTAGCTTAAAATCCAAACGCGTATGGTTACCTTAATAAAAACCCCTTAAAATGTAGCTAAAGGTTGCAGCTTTATCAAATTAAATCAATAATTCCATTACTATTCGGCAATCATGAACAGATCGATGCGCAAGAGTGACATTAAATGGCTGCCTACTGCAAAATCGATATCAAAATGCTTGTAAAATATGAATTTATATGTTTATTTTAAAAGTAATACCCTTAAAACCTAGCTTAAAATCCAAACGCGTATGGTTACCTTAATAAAAACCCCTTAAAATGTAGCTAAAGGTTGCAGCTTTATCAAATTAAATCAATAATTCCATTACTATTCTGCAATCATGAACAGATCGATGCGCAAGAGTGACATTAAATGGCTGCCTACTGCAAAATCGATATCAAAATGCTTGTAAAATATGAATTTATATGTTTATTTTAAAAGTAATACCCTTAAAACCTAGCTTAAAATCCAAACGCGTATGGTTACCTTAATAAAAACCCCTTAAAATGTAGCTAAAGGTTGCAGCTTTATCAAATTAAATCAATAATTCCATTACTATTCGGCAATCATGAACAGATCGATGCGCAAGAGTGACATTAAATGGCTGCCTACTGCAAAATCGATATCAAAATGCTTGTAAAATATGAATTTATATGTTTATTTTAAAAGTAATACCCTTAAAACCTAGCTTAAAATCCAAACGCGTATGGTTACCTTAATAAAAACCCCTTAAAATGTAGCTAAAGGTTGCAGCTTTATCAAATTAAATCAATAATTCCATTACTATTCGGCAATCATGAACAGATCGATGCGCAAGAGTGACATTAAATGGCTGCCTACTGCAAAATCGATATCAAAATGCTTGTAAAATATGAATTTATATGTTTATTTTAAAAGTAATACCCTTAAAACCTAGCTTAAAATCCAAACGCGTATGGTTACCTTAATAAAAACCCCTTAAAATGTAGCTAAAGGTTGCAGCTTTATCAAATTAAATCAATAATTCCATTACTATTCGGCAATCATGAACAGATCGATGCGCAAGAGTGACATTAAATGGCTGCCTACTGCAAAATCGATATCAAAATGCTTGTAAAATATGAATTTATATGTTTATTTTAAAAGTAATACCCTTAAAACCTAGCTTAAAATCCAAACGCGTATGGTTACCTTAATAAAAACCCCTTAAAATGTAGCTAAAGGTTGCAGCTTTATCAAATTAAATCAATAATTCCATTACTATTCGGCAATCATGAACAGATCGATGCGCAAGAGTGACATTAAATGGCTGCCTACTGCAAAATCGATATCAAAATGCTTGTAAAATATGAATTTATATGTTTATTTTAAAAGTAATACCCTTAAAACCTAGCTTAAAATCCAAACGCGTATGGTTACCTTAATAAAAACCCCTTAAAATGTAGCTAAAGGTTGCAGCTTTATCAAATTAAATCAATAATTCCATTACTATTCGGCAATCATGAACAGATCGATGCGCAAGAGTGACATTAAATGGCTGCCTACTGCAAAATCGATATCAAAATGCTTGTAAAATATGAATTTATATGTTTATTTTAAAAGTAATACCCTTAAAACCTAGCTTAAAATCCAAACGCGTATGGTTACCTTAATAAAAACCCCTTAAAATGTAGCTAAAGGTTGCAGCTTTATCAAATTAAATCAATAATTCCATTACTATTCGGCAATCATGAACAGATCGATGCGCAAGAGTGACATTAAATGGCTGCCTACTGCAAAATCGATATCAAAATGCTTGTAAAATATGAATTTATATGTTTATTTTAAAAGTAATACCCTTACAACCTAGCTTAAAATCCAAACGCGTATGGTTACCTTAATAAAAACCCCTTAAAATGTAGCTAAAGGTTGCAGCTTTATCAAATTAAATCAATAATTCCATTACTATTCGGCAATCATGAACAGATCGATGCGCAAGAGTGACATTAAATGGCTGCCTACTGCAAAATCGATATCAAAATGCTTGTAAAATATGAATTTATATGTTTATTTTAAAAGTAATACCCTTAAAACCTAGCTTAAAATCCAAACGCGTATGGTTACCTTAATAAAAACCCCTTAAAATGTAGCTAAGGGTTGCAGCTTTATCAAATTAAATCAATAATTCCATTACTATTCGGCAATCATGAACAGATCGATGCGCAAGAGTGACATTAAATGGCTGCCTACTGCAAAATCGATATCAAAATGCTTGTAAAATATGAATTTATATGTTTATTTTAAAAGTAATACCCTTAAAACCTAGCTTAAAATCCAAACGCGTATGGTTACCTTAATAAAAACCCCTTAAAATGTAGCTAAAGGTTGCAGCTTTATCAAATTAAATCAATAATTCCATTACTATTCGGCAATCATGAACAGATCGATGCGCAAGAGTGACATTTAATGGCTGCCTACTGCAAAATCGATATCAAAATGCTTGTAAAATATGAATTTACTAGCTGGGCCCCGCGGCTTCGCACGCAAGCTCTCTTGTTTCGCCCGATACAAATTCTGAACCCATTGTTGACCCCGTCAGATTTTGATTTAAAAAAAGCATATGTCTATTATCTTTGATGTCAAGTATTTCCAAAAATTTTGAACTCAAAAGCCCTTTAAATCATGAGTTTTCACATTTAGTTTATCAGGAACATTTAGATTTTCTCAAAAAATGAAAAGCACATTTTAATTATTTCCCGATAGAAGTGCTTTTTGTCTAAGTTTGAAGTCAAAAGGACCAATAAATCGTATTTCTCCATACAAACTGTTAACCCATTGTTGACCCCGTTAGATTTTGATTTTCAAAAAAGTGAAAAACACGTCTCAAATTATTTCTCACTAAGAGTACTTACACAAAATTTGAAGTCAGTGGCCCCATTAATTCATGTTTTTTTACAGTTTCGCCATACAAACTTTTAACCGGTCGTTGACCCCGTTCGATTTAAATATTCGGAAAAAATGAAAAACACGTATCGAGTTATTTTACATTTGAAGTACTTTCACCAAGTTTGAAGTCAAAAGGCTCAAAAAAATTTGTTTCTCCATACATACATTTATCCCGTCGTTGATCCAGTTGGATTTAGATTTTGAAAATAATGAGAATCGCGTGACCAATTTTTTTTATTTCAAGTATTTTTGATTTTCGAAAAATTATAAAATACGTTTCGAATTATTTTTGATTTAGAGTATTTTCAGGAATGTGTGGCTTACAACTCCGAAGCTATTCCATATAAAAGATTTGAGTTGTATGGGTGGAGCCATGCCCTCTTGTTAAATACCCGCCGCATTCCCTCATATAGAAAATTTGAGTTGTATGGGCGGTGCCACACCCCCTTGTTCAATACCCACCCCATTCCCTCTGTGGAAAGCTATGACTAAATGGTAAATTCGTACTAAGTTTCATTGATGTGCGACTAACAGTTATGCGGATAGTTTGGGTCAAACAAATGTGCCACGCCCCTTATCCAACGCTCATAAAATTTTAACAGTAGAATAATACATCTATGAGGCGACGCTTCACTAACTTTCAATGCTGTGCGACTTACAATTCCGAAGCTATTCCATTTAAAAGGAATGAATTGTATGGGCGGCGCCACGCCCCCATGTTAAATACCCGTCCCATTCCCTCTACCGAAAGATATGATTAACTGGTTGGTTCATACCAAGTTTCATTGATGTGCGACTTACAGTTCTGCTGAAATGTTGTATCATAAAAAATGTGCCACGCCCCTTGTTCAACGCCCATAAAATTTTAACAGTAGAATGACACATCTATGAAACGATGGTGCACCAAATTTCAATGCTGTGCGACTTACAATTCCGAAGCTATTCCACTTAAAAGATTTGAGTTGTATGGGCGGTGCCACACCCCCTTGTCCAATACCCACCCCATTCCCTCGGTCGAAGGACATGATTAAATAGAAAGTTTGTACCAAATTTAATTGATGTGTGACTTATGGTTCCAAAGTTATTGTCTAAAAATGTATTCTTGTGGTGCCACGCCCCTTTTTCCCGACATTTCTTTTTTTATAAACCTTCACGTAAACATTTTGAACAAACTCGCCGAAGGAAGTATTCAAGTTGGTCCAGTCGTTTTCGAGTTTTAAGCGGCCGAACGAACCACGTTTCATTTTTATATATATAGATATGTTTATTTTAAAAGTAATACCCTTAAAACCTAGCTTAAAATCCAAACGCGTATGGTTACCTTAATAAAAACCCCTTAAAATGTAGCTAAAGGTTGCAGCTTTATCAAATTAAATCAATAATTCCATTACTATTCGGCAATCATGAACAGATCGATGCGCAAGAGTGACATTAAATGGCTGCCTACTGCAAAATCGATATCAAAATGCTTGTAAAATATGAATTTATATGTTTATTTTAAAAGTAATACCCTTAAAACCTAGCTTAAAATCCAAACGCGTATGGTTACCTTAATAAAAACCCCTTAAAATGTAGCTAAAGGTTGCAGCTTTATCAAATTAAATCAATAATTCCATTACTATTCGGCAATCATGAACAGATCGATGCGCAAGAGTGACATTAAATGGCTGCCTACTGCAAAATCGATATCAAAATGCTTGTAAAATATGAATTTATATGTTTATTTTAAAAGTAATACCCTTAAAACCTAGCTTAAAATCCAAACGCGTATGGTTACCTTAATAAAAACCCCTTAAAATGTAGCTAAAGGTTGCAGCTTTATCAAATTAAATCAATAATTCCATTACTATTCGGCAATCATGAACAGATCGATGCGCAAGAGTGACATTAAATGGCTGCCTACTGCAAAATCGATATCAAAATGCTTGTAAAATATGAATTTATATGTTTATTTTAAAAGTAATACCCTTAAAACCTAGCTTAAAATCCAAACGCGTATGGTTACCTTAATAAAAACCCCTTAAAATGTAGCTAAAGGTTGCAGCTTTATCAAATTAAATCAATAATTCCATTACTATTCGGCAATCATGAACAGATCGATGCGCAAGAGTGACATTAAATGGCTGCCTACTGCAAAATCGATATCAAAATGCTTGTAAAATATGAATTTATATGTTTATTTTAAAAGTAATACCCTTAAAACCTAGCTTAAAATCCAAACGCGTATGGTTACCTTAATAAAAACCCCTTAAAATGTAGCTAAAGGTTGCAGCTTTATCAAATTAAATCAATAATTCCATTACTATTCGGCAATCATGAACAGATCGATGCGCAAGAGTGACATTAAATGGCTGCCTACTGCAAAATCGATATCAAAATGCTTGTAAAATATGAATTTATATGTTTATTTTAAAAGTAATACCCTTAAAACCTAGCTTAAAATCCAAACGCGTATGGTTACCTTAATAAAAACCCCTTAAAATGTAGCTAAAGGTTGCAGCTTTATCAAATTAAATCAATAATTCCATTACTATTCGGCAATCATGAACAGATCGATGCGCAAGAGTGACATTAAATGGCTGCCTAATGCAAAATCGATATCAAAATGCTTGTAAAATATGAATTTATATGTTTATTTTAAAAGTAATACCCTTTAAACCTAGCTTAAAATCCAAACGCGTATGGTTACCTTAATAAAAACCCCTTAAAATGTAGCTAAAGGTTGCAGCTTTATCAAATTAAATCAATAATTCCATTACTATTCGGCAATCATGAACAGATCGATGCGCAAGAGTGACATTAAATGGCTGCCTACTGCAAAATCGATATCAAAATGCTTGTAAAATATGAATTTATATGTTTATTTTAAAAGTAATACCCTTAAAACCTAGCTTAAAATCCAAACGCGTATGGTTACCTTAATAAAAACCCCTTAAAATGTAGCTAAAGGTTGCAGCTTTATCAAATTAAATCAATAATTCCATTACTATTCGGCAATCATGAACAGATCGATGCGCAAGAGTGACATTAAATGGCTGCCTACTGCAAAATCGATATCAAAATGCTTGTAAAATATGAATTTATATGTTTATTTTAAAAGTAATACCCTTAAAACCTAGCTTAAAATCCAAACGCGTATGGTTACCTTAATAAAAACCCCTTAAAATGTAGCTAAAGGTTGCAGCTTTATCAAATTAAATCAATAATTCCATTACTATTCGGCAATCATGAACAGATCGATGCGCAAGAGTGACATTAAATGGCTGCCTACTGCAAAATCGATCAATAATTCCATTACTATTCGGCAATCATGAACAGATCGATGCGCAAGAGTGACATTAAATGGCTGCCTACTGCAAAATCGATATCAAAGCTTAATAAAAACCCCTTAAAATGTAGCTAAAGGTTGCAGCTTTATCAAATTAAATCAATAATTCCATTACTATTCGGCAATCATGAACAGATCGATGCGCAAGAGTGACATTAAATGGCTGCCTACTGCAAAATCGATATCAAAATGCTTGTAAAATATGAATTTATATGTTTATTTTAAAAGTAATACCCTTAAAACCTAGCTTAAAATCCAAACGCGTATGGTTACCTTAATAAAAACCCCTTAAAATGTAGCTAAAGGTTGCAGCTTTATCAAATTAAATCAATAATTCCATTACTATTCGGCAATCATGAACAGATCGATGCGCAAGAGTGACATTAAATGGCTGCCTACTGCAAAATCGATATCAAAATGCTTGTAAAATATGAATTTATATGTTTATTTTAAAAGTAATACCCTTAAAACCTAGCTTAAAATCCAAACGCGTATGGTTACCTTAATAAAAACCCCTTAAAATGTAGCTAAAGGTTGCAGCTTTATCAAATTAAATCAATAATTCCATTACTATTCGGCAATCATGAACAGATCGATGCGCAAGAGTGACATTAAATGGCTGCCTACTGCAAAATCGATATCAAAATGCTTGTAAAATATGAATTTATATGTTTATTTTAAAAGTAATACCCTTAAAACCTAGCTTAAAATCCAAACGCGTATGGTTACCTTAATAAAAACCCCTTAAAATGTAGCTAAAGGTTGCAGCTTTATCAAATTAAATCAATAATTCCATTACTATTCGGCAATCATGAACAGATCGATGCGCAAGAGTGACATTAAATGGCTGCCTACTGCAAAATCGATATCAAAATGCTTGTAAAATATGAATTTATATGTTTATTTTAAAAGTAATACCCTTAAAACCTAGCTTAAAATCCAAACGCGTATGGTTACCTTAATAAAAACCCCTTAAAATGTAGCTAAAGGTTGCAGCTTTATCAAATTAAATCAATAATTCCATTACTATTCGGCAATCATGAACAGATCGATGCGCAAGAGTGACATTAAATGGCTGCCTACTGCAAAATCGATATCAAAATGCTTGTAAAATATGAATTTATATGTTTATTTTAAAAGTAATACCCTTAAAACCTAGCTTAAAATCCAAACGCGTATGGTTACCTTAATAAAAACCCCTTAAAATGTAGCTAAAGGTTGCAGCTTTATCAAATTAAATCAATAATTCCATTACTATTCGGCAATCATGAACAGATCGATGCGCAAGAGTGACATTAAATGGCTGCCTACTGCAAAATCGATATCAAAATGCTTGTAAAATATGAATTTATATGTTTATTTTAAAAGTAATACCCTTAAAACCTAGCTTAAAATCCAAACGCGTATGGTTACCTTAATAAAAACCCCTTAAAATGTAGCTAAAGGTTGCAGCTTTATCAAATTAAATCAATAATTCCATTACTATTCGGCAATCATGAACAGATCGATGCGCAAGAGTGACATTAAATGGCTGCCTACTGCAAAATCGATATCAAAATGCTTGTAAAATATGAATTTATATGTTTATTTTAAAAGTAATACCCTTAAAACCTAGCTTAAAATCCAAACGCGTATGGTTACCTTAATAAAAACCCCTTAAAATGTAGCTAAAGGTTGCAGCTTTATCAAATTAAATCAATAATTCCATTACTATTCGGCAATCATGAACAGATCGATGCGCAAGAGTGACATTAAATGGCTGCCTACTGCAAAATCGATATCAAAATGCTTGTAAAATATGAATTTATATGTTTATTTTAAAAGTAATACCCTTAAAACCTAGCTTAAAATCCAAACGCGTATGGTTACCTTAATAAAAACCCCTTAAAATGTAGCTAAAGGTTGCAGCTTTATCAAATTAAATCAATAATTCCATTACTATTCGGCAATCATGAACAGATCGATGCGCAAGAGTGACATTAAATGGCTGCCTACTGCAAAATCGATATCAAAATGCTTGTAAAATATGAATTTATATGTTTATTTTAAAAGTAATACCCTTAAAACCTAGCTTAAAATCCAAACGCGTATGGTTACCTTAATAAAAACCCCTTAAAATGTAGCTAAAGGTTGCAGCTTTATCAAATTAAATCAATAATTCCATTACTATTCGGCAATCATGAACAGATCGATGCGCAAGAGTGACATTAAATGGCTGCCTACTGCAAAATCGATATCAAAATGCTTGTAAAATATGAATTTATATGTTTATTTTAAAAGTAATACCCTTAAAACCTAGCTTAAAATCCAAACGCGTATGGTTACCTTAATAAAAACCCCTTAAAATGTAGCTAAAGGTTGCAGCTTTATCAAATTAAATCAATAATTCCATTACTATTCGGCAATCATGAACAGATCGATGCGCAAGAGTGACATTAAATGGCTGCCTACTGCAAAATCGATATCAAAATGCTTGTAAAATATGAATTTATATGTTTATTTTAAAAGTAATACCCTTAAAACCTAGCTTAAAATCCAAACGCGTATGGTTACCTTAATAAAAACCCCTTAAAATGTAGCTAAAGGTTGCAGCTTTATCAAATTAAATCAATAATTCCATTACTATTCGGCAATCATGAACAGATCGATGCGCAAGAGTGACATTAAATGGCTGCCTACTGCAAAATCGATATCAAAATGCTTGTAAAATATGAATTTATATGTTTATTTTAAAAGTAATACCCTTAAAACCTAGCTTAAAATCCAAACGCGTATGGTTACCTTAATAAAAACCCCTTAAAATGTAGCTAAAGGTTGCAGCTTTATCAAATTAAATCAATAATTCCATTACTATTCGGCAATCATAGATCGATGCGCAAGAGTGACATTAAATGGCTGCCTACTGCAAAATCGATATCAAAATGCTTGTAAAATATGAATTTATATGTTTATTTTAAAAGTAATACCCTTAAAACCTAGCTTAAAATCCAAACGCGTATGGTTACCTTAATAAAAACCCCTTAAAATGTAGCTAAAGGTTGCAGCTTTATCAAATTAAATCAATAATTCCATTACTATTCGGCAATCATGAACAGATCGATGCGCAAGAGTGACATTAAATGGCTGCCTACTGCAAAATCGATATCAAAATGCTTGTAAAATATGAATTTATATGTTTATTTTAAAAGTAATACCCTTAAAACCTAGCTTAAAATCCAAACGCGTATGGTTACCTTAATAAAAACCCCTTAAAATGTAGCTAAAGGTTGCAGCTTTATCAAATTAAATCAATAATTCCATTACTATTCGGCAATCATGAACAGATCGATGCGCAAGAGTGACATTAAATGGCTGCCTACTGCAAAATCGATATCAAAATGCTTGTAAAATATGAATTTATATGTTTATTTTAAAA
Source organism: Melieria crassipennis (assembly GCA_963668005.1). Classification (NCBI taxonomy): domain Eukaryota; kingdom Metazoa; phylum Arthropoda; class Insecta; order Diptera; family Ulidiidae; genus Melieria; species Melieria crassipennis. Next base: position 90,448 of record CAVLFC010000066.1, on the reverse strand, counting down.
GTAATACCCTTAAAACCTAGCTTAAAATCCAAACGCGTATGGTTACCTTAATAAAAACCCCTTAAAATGTAGCTAAAGGTTGCAGCTTTATCAAATTAAATCAATAATTCCATTACTATTCTGCAATCATGAACAGATCGATGCGCAAGAGTGACATTAAATGGCTGCCTACTGCAAAATCGATATCAAAATGCTTGTAAAATATGAATTTATATGTTTATTTTAAAAGTAATACCCTTAAAACCTAGCTTAAAATCCAAACGCGTATGGTTACCTTAATAAAAACCCCTTAAAATGTAGCTAAAGGTTGCAGCTTTATCAAATTAAATCAATAATTCCATTACTATTCGGCAATCATGAACAGATCGATGCGCAAGAGTGACATTAAATGGCTGCCTACTGCAAAATCGATATCAAAATGCTTGTAAAATATGAATTTATATGTTTATTTTAAAAGTAATACCCTTAAAACCTAGCTTAAAATCCAAACGCGTATGGTTACCTTAATAAAAACCCCTTAAAATGTAGCTAAAGGTTGCAGCTTTATCAAATTAAATCAATAATTCCATTACTATTCGGCAATCATGAACAGATCGATGCGCAAGAGTGACATTAAATGGCTGCCTACTGCAAAATCGATATCAAAATGCTTGTAAAATATGAATTTATATGTTTATTTTAAAAGTAATACCCTTAAAACCTAGCTTAAAATCCAAACGCGTATGGTTACCTTAATAAAAACCCCTTAAAATGTAGCTAAAGGTTGCAGCTTTATCAAATTAAATCAATAATTCCATTACTATTCGGCAATCATGAACAGATCGATGCGCAAGAGTGACATTAAATGGCTGCCTACTGCAAAATCGATATCAAAATGCTTGTAAAATATGAATTTATATGTTTATTTTAAAAGTAATACCCTTAAAACCTAGCTTAAAATCCAAACGCGTATGGTTACCTTAATAAAAACCCCTTAAAATGTAGCTAAAGGTTGCAGCTTTATCAAATTAAATCAATAATTCCATTACTATTCGGCAATCATGAACAGATCGATGCGCAAGAGTGACATTAAATGGCTGCCTACTGCAAAATCGATATCAAAATGCTTGTAAAATATGAATTTATATGTTTATTTTAAAAGTAATACCCTTAAAACCTAGCTTAAAATCCAAACGCGTATGGTTACCTTAATAAAAACCCCTTAAAATGTAGCTAAAGGTTGAAGCTTTATCAAATTAAATCAATAATTCCATTACTATTCGGCAATCATGAACAGATCGATGCGCAAGAGTGACATTAAATGGCTGCCTACTGCAAAATCGATATCAAAATGCTTGTAAAATATGAATTTATATGTTTATTTTAAAAGTAATACCCTTAAAACCTAGCTTAAAATCCAAACGCGTATGGTTACCTTAATAAAAACCCCTTAAAATGTAGCTAAAGGTTGCAGCTTTATCAAATTAAATCAATAATTCCATTACTATTCGGCAATCATGAACAGATCGATGCGCAAGAGTGACATTAAATGGCTGCCTACTGCAAAATCGATATCAAAATGCTTGTAAAATATGAATTTATATGTTTATTTTAAAAGTAATACCCTTAAAACCTAGCTTAAAATCCAAACGCGTATGGTTACCTTAATAAAAACCCCTTAAAATGTAGCTAAAGGTTGCAGCTTTATCAAATTAAATCAATAATTCCATTACTATTCGGCAATCATGAACAGATCGATGCGCAAGAGTGACATTAAATGGCTGCCTACTGCAAAATCGATATCAAAATGCTTGTAAAATATGAATTTATATGTTTATTTTAAAAGTAATACCCTTAAAACCTAGCTTAAAATCCAAACGCGTATGGTTACCTTAATAAAAACCCCTTAAAATGTAGCTAAAGGTTGCAGCTTTATCAAATTAAATCAATAATTCCATTACTATTCGGCAATCATGAACAGATCGATGCGCAAGAGTGACATTAAATGGCTGCCTACTGCAAAATCGATATCAAAATGCTTGTAAAATATGAATTTATATGTTTATTTTAAAAGTAATACCCTTAAAACCTAGCTTAAAATCCAAACGCGTATGGTTACCTTAATAAAAACCCCTTAAAATGTAGCTAAAGGTTGCAGCTTTATCAAATTAAATCAATAATTCCATTACTATTCGGCAATCATGAACAGATCGATGCGCAAGAGTGACATTAAATGGCTGCCTACTGCAAAATCGATATCAAAATGCTTGTAAAATATGAATTTATATGTTTATTTTAAAAGTAATACCCTTAAAACCTAGCTTAAAATCCAAACGCGTATGGTTACCTTAATAAAAACCCCTTAAAATGTAGCTAAAGGTTGCAGCTTTATCAAATTAAATCAATAATTCCATTACTATTCGGCAATCATGAACAGATCGATGCGCAAGAGTGACATTAAATGGCTGCCTACTGCAAAATCGATATCAAAATGCTTGTAAAATATGAATTTATATGTTTATTTTAAAAGTAATACCCTTAAAACCTAGCTTAAAATCCAAACGCGTATGGTTACCTTAATAAAAACCCCTTAAAATGTAGCTAAAGGTTGCAGCTTTATCAAATTAAATCAATAATTCCATTACTATTCGGCAATCATGAACAGATCGATGCGCAAGAGTGACATTAAATGGCTGCCTACTGCAAAATCGATATCAAAATGCTTGTAAAATATGAATTTATATGTTTATTTTAAAAGTAATACCCTTAAAACCTAGCTTAAAATCCAAACGCGTATGGTTACCTTAATAAAAACCCCTTAAAATGTAGCTAAAGGTTGCAGCTTTATCAAATTAAATCAATAATTCCATTACTATTCGGCAATCATGAACAGATCGATGCGCAAGAGTGACATTAAATGGCTGCCTACTGCAAAATCGATATCAAAATGCTTGTAAAATATGAATTTATATGTTTATTTTAAAAGTAATACCCTTAAAACCTAGCTTAAAATCCAAACGCGTATGGTTACCTTAATAAAAACCCCTTAAAATGTAGCTAAAGGTTGCAGCTTTATCAAATTAAATCAATAATTCCATTACTATTCGGCAATCATGAACAGATCGATGCGCAAGAGTGACATTAAATGGCTGCCTACTGCAAAATCGATATCAAAATGCTTGTAAAATATGAATTTATATGTTTATTTTAAAAGTAATACCCTTAAAACCTAGCTTAAAATCCAAACGCGTATGGTTACCTTAATAAAAACCCCTTAAAATGTAGCTAAAGGTTGCAGCTTTATCAAATTAAATCAATAATTCCATTACTATTCGGCAATCATGAACAGATCGATGCGCAAGAGTGACATTAAATGGCTGCCTACTGCAAAATCGATATCAAAATGCTTGTAAAATATGAATTTATATGTTTATTTTAAAAGTAATACCCTTAAAACCTAGCTTAAAATCCAAACGCGTATGGTTACCTTAATAAAAACCCCTTAAAATGTAGCTAAAGGTTGCAGCTTTATCAAATTAAATCAATAATTCCATTACTATTCGGCAATCATGAACAGATCGATGCGCAAGAGTGACATTAAATGGCTGCCTACTGCAAAATCGATATCAAAATGCTTGTAAAATATGAATTTATATGTTTATTTTAAAAGTAATACCCTTAAAACCTAGCTTAAAATCCAAACGCGTATGGTTACCTTAATAAAAACCCCTTAAAATGTAGCTAAAGGTTGCAGCTTTATCAAATTAAATCAATAATTCCATTACTATTCGGCAATCATGAACAGATCGATGCGCAAGAGTGACATTAAATGGCTGCCTACTGCAAAATCGATATCAAAATGCTTGTAAAATATGAATTTATATGTTTATTTTAAAAGTAATACCCTTAAAACCTAGCTTAAAATCCAAACGCGTATGGTTACCTTAATAAAAACCCCTTAAAATGTAGCTAAAGGTTGCAGCTTTATCAAATTAAATCAATAATTCCATTACTATTCGGCAATCATGAACAGATCGATGCGCAAGAGTGACATTAAATGGCTGCCTACTGCAAAATCGATATCAAAATGCTTGTAAAATATGAATTTATATGTTTATTTTAAAAGTAATACCCTTAAAACCTAGCTTAAAATCCAAACGCGTATGGTTACCTTAATAAAAACCCCTTAAAATGTAGCTAAAGGTTGCAGCTTTATCAAATTAAATCAATAATTCCATTACTATTCGGCAATCATGAACAGATCGATGCGCAAGAGTGACATTAAATGGCTGCCTACTGCAAAATCGATATCAAAATGCTTGTAAAATATGAATTTATATGTTTATTTTAAAAGTAATACCCTTAAAACCTAGCTTAAAATCCAAACGCGTATGGTTACCTTAATAAAAACCCCTTAAAATGTAGCTAAAGGTTGCAGCTTTATCAAATTAAATCAATAATTCCATTACTATTCGGCAATCATGAACAGATCGATGCGCAAGAGTGACATTAAATGGCTGCCTACTGCAAAATCGATATCAAAATGCTTGTAAAATATGAATTTATATGTTTATTTTAAAAGTAATACCCTTAAAACCTAGCTTAAAATCCAAACGCGTATGGTTACCTTAATAAAAACCCCTTAAAATGTAGCTAAAGGTTGCAGCTTTATCAAATTAAATCAATAATTCCATTACTATTCGGCAATCATGAACAGATCGATGCGCAAGAGTGACATTAAATGGCTGCCTACTGCAAAATCGATATCAAAATGCTTGTAAAATATGAATTTATATGTTTATTTTAAAAGTAATACCCTTAAAACCTAGCTTAAAATCCAAACGCGTATGGTTACCTTAATAAAAACCCCTTAAAATGTAGCTAAAGGTTGCAGCTTTATCAAATTAAATCAATAATTCCATTACTATTCGGCAATCATGAACAGATCGATGCGCAAGAGTGACATTAAATGGCTGCCTACTGCAAAATCGATATCAAAATGCTTGTAAAATATGAATTTATATGTTTATTTTAAAAGTAATACCCTTAAAACCTAGCTTAAAATCCAAACGCGTATGGTTACCTTAATAAAAACCCCTTAAAATGTAGCTAAAGGTTGCAGCTTTATCAAATTAAATCAATAATTCCATTACTATTCGGCAATCATGAACAGATCGATGCGCAAGAGTGACATTAAATGGCTGCCTACTGCAAAATCGATATCAAAATGCTTGTAAAATATGAATTTATATGTTTATTTTAAAAGTAATACCCTTAAAACCTAGCTTAAAATCCAAACGCGTATGGTTACCTTAATAAAAACCCCTTAAAATGTAGCTAAAGGTTGCAGCTTTATCAAATTAAATCAATAATTCCATTACTATTCGGCAATCATGAACAGATCGATGCGCAAGAGTGACATTAAATGGCTGCCTACTGCAAAATCGATATCAAAATGCTTGTAAAATATGAATTTATATGTTTATTTTAAAAGTAATACCCTTAAAACCTAGCTTAAAATCCAAACGCGTATGGTTACCTTAATAAAAACCCCTTAAAATGTAGCTAAAGGTTGCAGCTTTATCAAATTAAATCAATAATTCCATTACTATTCGGCAATCATGAACAGATCGATGCGCAAGAGTGACATTAAATGGCTGCCTACTGCAAAATCGATATCAAAATGCTTGTAAAATATGAATTTATATGTTTATTTTAAAAGTAATACCCTTAAAACCTAGCTTAAAATCCAAACGCGTATGGTTACCTTAATAAAAACCCCTTAAAATGTAGCTAAAGGTTGCAGCTTTATCAAATTAAATCAATAATTCCATTACTATTCGGCAATCATGAACAGATCGATGCGCAAGAGTGACATTAAATGGCTGCCTACTGCAAAATCGATATCAAAATGCTTGTAAAATATGAATTTATATGTTTATTTTAAAAGTAATACCCTTAAAACCTAGCTTAAAATCCAAACGCGTATGGTTACCTTAATAAAAACCCCTTAAAATGTAGCTAAAGGTTGCAGCTTTATCAAATTAAATCAATAATTCCATTACTATTCGGCAATCATGAACAGATCGATGCGCAAGAGTGACATTAAATGGCTGCCTACTGCAAAATCGATATCAAAATGCTTGTAAAATATGAATTTATATGTTTATTTTAAAAGTAATACCCTTAAAACCTAGCTTAAAATCCAAACGCGTATGGTTACCTTAATAAAAACCCCTTAAAATGTAGCTAAAGGTTGCAGCTTTATCAAATTAAATCAATAATTCCATTACTATTCGGCAATCATGAACAGATCGATGCGCAAGAGTGACATTAAATGGCTGCCTACTGCAAAATCGATATCAAAATGCTTGTAAAATATGAATTTATATGTTTATTTTAAAAGTAATACCCTTAAAACCTAGCTTAAAATCCAAACGCGTATGGTTACCTTAATAAAAACCCCTTAAAATGTAGCTAAAGGTTGCAGCTTTATCAAATTAAATCAATAATTCCATTACTATTCGGCAATCATGAACAGATCGATGCGCAAGAGTGACATTAAATGGCTGCCTACTGCAAAATCGATATCAAAATGCTTGTAAAATATGAATTTATATGTTTATTTTAAAAGTAATACCCTTAAAACCTAGCTTAAAATCCAAACGCGTATGGTTACCTTAATAAAAACCCCTTAAAATGTAGCTAAAGGTTGCAGCTTTATCAAATTAAATCAATAATTCCATTACTATTCGGCAATCATGAACAGATCGATGCGCAAGAGTGACATTAAATGGCTGCCTACTGCAAAATCGATATCAAAATGCTTGTAAAATATGAATTTATATGTTTATTTTAAAAGTAATACCCTTAAAACCTAGCTTAAAATCCAAACGCGTATGGTTACCTTAATAAAAACCCCTTAAAATGTAGCTAAAGGTTGCAGCTTTATCAAATTAAATCAATAATTCCATTACTATTCGGCAATCATGAACAGATCGATGCGCAAGAGTGACATTAAATGGCTGCCTACTGCAAAATCGATATCAAAATGCTTGTAAAATATGAATTTATATGTTTATTTTAAAAGTAATACCCTTAAAACCTAGCTTAAAATCCAAACGCGTATGGTTACCTTAATAAAAACCCCTTAAAATGTAGCTAAAGGTTGCAGCTTTATCAAATTAAATCAATAATTCCATTACTATTCGGCAATCATGAACAGATCGATGCGCAAGAGTGACATTAAATGGCTGCCTACTGCAAAATCGATATCAAAATGCTTGTAAAATATGAATTTATATGTTTATTTTAAAAGTAATACCCTTAAAACCTAGCTTAAAATCCAAACGCGTATGGTTACCTTAATAAAAACCCCTTAAAATGTAGCTAAAGGTTGCAGCTTTATCAAATTAAATCAATAATTCCATTACTATTCGGCAATCATGAACAGATCGATGCGCAAGAGTGACATTAAATGGCTGCCTACTGCAAAATCGATATCAAAATGCTTGTAAAATATGAATTTATATGTTTATTTTAAAAGTAATACCCTTAAAACCTAGCTTAAAATCCAAACGCGTATGGTTACCTTAATAAAAACCCCTTAAAATGTAGCTAAAGGTTGCAGCTTTATCAAATTAAATCAATAATTCCATTACTATTCGGCAATCATGAACAGATCGATGCGCAAGAGTGACATTAAATGGCTGCCTACTGCAAAATCGATATCAAAATGCTTGTAAAATATGAATTTATATGTTTATTTTAAAAGTAATACCCTTAAAACCTAGCTTAAAATCCAAACGCGTATGGTTACCTTAATAAAAACCCCTTAAAATGTAGCTAAAGGTTGCAGCTTTATCAAATTAAATCAATAATTCCATTACTATTCGGCAATCATGAACAGATCGATGCGCAAGAGTGACATTAAATGGCTGCCTACTGCAAAATCGATATCAAAATGCTTGTAAAATATGAATTTATATGTTTATTTTAAAAGTAATACCCTTAAAACCTAGCTTAAAATCCAAACGCGTATGGTTACCTTAATAAAAACCCCTTAAAATGTAGCTAAAGGTTGCAGCTTTATCAAATTAAATCAATAATTCCATTACTATTCGGCAATCATGAACAGATCGATGCGCAAGAGTGACATTAAATGGCTGCCTACTGCAAAATCGATATCAAAATGCTTGTAAAATATGAATTTATATGTTTATTTTAAAAGTAATACCCTTAAAACCTAGCTTAAAATCCAAACGCGTATGGTTACCTTAATAAAAACCCCTTAAAATGTAGCTAAAGGTTGCAGCTTTATCAAATTAAATCAATAATTCCATTACTATTCGGCAATCATGAACAGATCGATGCGCAAGAGTGACATTAAATGGCTGCCTACTGCAAAATCGATATCAAAATGCTTGTAAAATATGAATTTATATGTTTATTTTAAAAGTAATACCCTTAAAACCTAGCTTAAAATCCAAACGCGTATGGTTACCTTAATAAAAACCCCTTAAAATGTAGCTAAAGGTTGCAGCTTTATCAAATTAAATCAATAATTCCATTACTATTCGGCAATCATGAACAGATCGATGCGCAAGAGTGACATTAAATGGCTGCCTACTGCAAAATCGATATCAAAATGCTTGTAAAATATGAATTTATATGTTTATTTTAAAAGTAATACCCTTAAAACCTAGCTTAAAATCCAAACGCGTATGGTTACCTTAATAAAAACCCCTTAAAATGTAGCTAAAGGTTGCAGCTTTATCAAATTAAATCAATAATTCCATTACTATTCGGCAATCATGAACAGATCGATGCGCAAGAGTGACATTAAATGGCTGCCTACTGCAAAATCGATATCAAAATGCTTGTAAAATATGAATTTATATGTTTATTTTAAAAGTAATACCCTTAAAACCTAGCTTAAAATCCAAACGCGTATGGTTACCTTAATAAAAACCCCTTAAAATGTAGCTAAAGGTTGCAGCTTTATCAAATTAAATCAATAATTCCATTACTATTCGGCAATCATGAACAGATCGATGCGCAAGAGTGACATTAAATGGCTGCCTACTGCAAAATCGATATCAAAATGCTTGTAAAATATGAATTTATATGTTTATTTTAAAAGTAATACCCTTAAAACCTAGCTTAAAATCCAAACGCGTATGGTTACCTTAATAAAAACCCCTTAAAATGTAGCTAAAGGTTGCAGCTTTATCAAATTAAATCAATAATTCCATTACTATTCGGCAATCATGAACAGATCGATGCGCAAGAGTGACATTAAATGGCTGCCTACTGCAAAATCGATATCAAAATGCTTGTAAAATATGAATTTATATGTTTATTTTAAAAGTAATACCCTTAAAACCTAGCTTAAAATCCAAACGCGTATGGTTACCTTAATAAAAACCCCTTAAAATGTAGCTAAAGGTTGCAGCTTTATCAAATTAAATCAATAATTCCATTACTATTCGGCAATCATGAACAGATCGATGCGCAAGAGTGACATTAAATGGCTGCCTACTGCAAAATCGATATCAAAATGCTTGTAAAATATGAATTTATATGTTTATTTTAAAAGTAATACCCTTAAAACCTAGCTTAAAATCCAAACGCGTATGGTTACCTTAATAAAAACCCCTTAAAATGTAGCTAAAGGTTGCAGCTTTATCAAATTAAATCAATAATTCCATTACTATTCGGCAATCATGAACAGATCGATGCGCAAGAGTGACATTAAATGGCTGCCTACTGCAAAATCGATATCAAAATGCTTGTAAAATATGAATTTATATGTTTATTTTAAAAGTAATACCCTTAAAACCTAGCTTAAAATCCAAACGCGTATGGTTACCTTAATAAAAACCCCTTAAAATGTAGCTAAAGGTTGCAGCTTTATCAAATTAAATCAATAATTCCATTACTATTCGGCAATCATGAACAGATCGATGCGCAAGAGTGACATTAAATGGCTGCCTACTGCAAAATCGATATCAAAATGCTTGTAAAATATGAATTTATATGTTTATTTTAAAAGTAATACCCTTAAAACCTAGCTTAAAATCCAAACGCGTATGGTTACCTTAATAAAAACCCCTTAAAATGTAGCTAAAGGTTGCAGCTTTATCAAATTAAATCAATAATTCCATTACTATTCGGCAATCATGAACAGATCGATGCGCAAGAGTGACATTAAATGGCTGCCTACTGCAAAATCGATATCAAAATGCTTGTAAAATATGAATTTATATGTTTATTTTAAAAGTAATACCCTTAAAACCTAGCTGGAGTCTTGTGTATTCTATCTTAGTCTGTCGTCTCTGTGTACCTCGACCGTCTTCCATTCATTGGGTCTATTTATCTTCCCTTCCGGACGTATCCTACACTAGTACCTTACGACAGCAAACTTGCTAATTATGAAAATTTTGCCCACCCACCCTCCCAGGCACGAAGTGCTAAAGGGGACGTGTACGGCGCACGCACCGCGACAAACATGGTGGAGGAGGTGTGGATAGTTATATATATGTGACAGTTTTGCGAACACGTATCTGTGAATTGTGAATGCAACATGTATATGAGCCAGAAGCGTGTGAACGAAAATAAGTACCACCTGCTGCAATACTGCTACAGTATTACTCGGATATAAGCAGTTTTTGGGTGTAAATATGCGTTTTCTACAAACGAGGAGTGCTTAGTGCGTATAAACCGAAATCGATTTTGAAGCTACAATGCACTATTGGGTAATAATAACGCAATTTTTTGTTAATTGAGTACGCCTTATAATAAATATGAATTTTATATACTTTATTGACTATGGTGGGTTTTGGTTTAGGGTCATTGCATAAAAGGGGGGAATACTGTGCTGTGAAATGGGAAGGTTGGCTGCGATTAGTATCAGCTGGTAGCGTCATTTTACATGTGGGTTAGCAAAAAATCTATTACGAAGAGCAGGAAAAGACGAGCTTGTTTTTTATTTGGCATTGCTTTGTTTTTGATTGCGATATGTGTACCTTGTTTTTTTTTTATTGTGTAAGTTTTCGCATAAAGGTGCAACAGACTTTACGCACATGCAAAAGTTAATTTTAAAAATATGTTCAGCACTGAGTTGACAATTCATTATTGCAGCTGTACCTATTATTTTGGTAGTTATTTTAAAAATGTGAAGAAGTTTTCGTAATGTGTATTAATTTCTGAGTTTATTCACGCGATCAATTATGCATTTATACTGAATTGTGGTGCTACAATAACGTGTAATAGAAACAGAAATTATTTACAGAAATAAATTATTTCATACGCTGAAGTCAGCAGATATTCGGTTGCTTTTTCCTTCAGTTCATGTCTCATTGAGTTTGCCGTTTCTAGTGCAGCACGAAACAGTGATGGCAAGTTGAACTCTTTTCAAACGCAGAGGTGCAACTCAAGCAATGCAAACGTTAAGGCTTTGAGGGCAGTCAGCAAAAACTGATGTAAAATCATATTAAAACACGAGGCAACATACTTATGACGTTTTTCAGCAACAACGTTTTTTTGCAATCAATTTCCTATAAACGTACTACAGAATGAAAGCAAAAACAAACCAATTATTTTATTTGCAAATAAACATCGAACGCACCAGCAGCCCTTGCCCTGGCGTTTGTATGGCGAATGTTTTGTACGAATGTTTTGTTCTTTAGTGGTTGGGATTGTAATACCGAGGTGCTCTTAGTTAATATATTGGTAATTTATTTATTGACTCTTTTTATGGAGCTTTTCATTATTAAAAAAAATGGAGATTAATAAGAAATAATTAAATAAATTTCATGTTGGATGCAGCTGAGGATTGAACCCGGGTCTCCTAGTGGCCCAAGCAATTTAACGCACTGATCAGCAAATCCGCGGCGGTCGCAATAAAAAATGGCAGTTGCCGACCGTGAAAGCGAAACTTTCTTGCTTACGGAGTCACTATGCACCGGCCAACGCGGCCCGACCAGTGACTACGTGACGTGCAACTCGGAGGAGAAATGATTTTCAGACCATTTTTTGCTTTTTCCAATCGTCCGATAGTGTACGGGTTTTTTACCCAAACATTCGCACAGCACCGGTTACCAGTCAATTGTTTGCATCTTAAAGTGCTAACTTTTCTTATTCGCTGTAAATATAGCATTGCAAATCAACTTGTTTTACTGGTCTTAGTAATTTTGATTGTAACGCGTACAAAAAAAAAGCAGAAATAAATTATTTCATACGCTGAAGTCAGCAGATATTCGGTTGCTTTTTCCTTCAGTTCATGTCTCATTGAGTTTGCCGTTTCTAGTGCAGCACAAAACAGTGATGGCAAGTTGAACTCTTTTCAAACGCAGAGCTGCAACTCAAGCAATGCAAACGTTAAGGCTTTGAGGGCAGTCAGCAAAAACTGATGTAAAATCCCTACAAACGGATGGTGATGGCCTTTCTGCAAAATCGATATCAATATGCTTGTAAAATATGAATTTATATGTTTATTTTAAAAGTAATACCCTTAAAACCTAGCTTAAAATCCAAACGCGTATGGTTACCTTAATAAAAACCCCTTAAAATGTAGCTAAAGGTTGTAGCTTTATCAAATTAAATCAATAATTCCATTACTATTCGGCAATCATGAACAGATCGATGCGCAAGAGTGACATTAAATGGCTGCCTACTGCAAAATCGATATCAAAATGCTTGTAAAATATGAATTTATATGTTTATTTTAAAAGTAATACCCTTAAAACCTAGCTTAAAATCCAAACGCGTATGGTTACCTTAATAAAAACCCCTTAAAATGTAGCTAAAGGTTGCAGCTTTATCAAATTAAATCAATAATTCCATTACTATTCGGCAATCATGAACAGATCGATGCGCAAGAGTGACATTAAATGGCTGCCTACTGCAAAATCGATATCAAAATGCTTGTAAAATATGAATTTATATGTTTATTTTAAAAGTAATACCCTTAAAACCTAGCTTAAAATCCAAACGCGTATGGTTACCTTAATAAAAACCCCTTAAAATGTAGCTAAAGGTTGCAGCTTTATCAAATTAAATCAATAATTCCATTACTATTCGGCAATCATGAACAGATCGATGCGCAAGAGTGACATTAAATGGCTGCCTACTGCAAAATCGATATCAAAATGCTTGTAAAATATGAATTTATATGTTTATTTTAAAAGTAATACCCTTAAAACCTAGCTTAAAATCCAAACGCGTATGGTTACCTTAATAAAAACCCCTTAAAATGTAGCTAAAGGTTGCAGCTTTATCAAATTAAATCAATAATTCCATTACTATTCGGCAATCATGAACAGATCGATGCGCAAGAGTGACATTAAATGGCTGCCTACTGCAAAATCGATATCAAAATGCTTGTAAAATATGAATTTATATGTTTATTTTAAAAGTAATACCCTTAAAACCTAGCTTAAAATCCAAACGCGTATGGTTACCTTAATAAAAACCCCTTAAAATGTAGCTAAAGGTTGCAGCTTTATCAAATTAAATCAATAATTCCATTACTATTCGGCAATCATGAACAGATCGATGCGCAAGAGTGACATTAAATGGCTGCCTACTGCAAAATCGATATCAAAATGCTTGTAAAATATGAATTTATATGTTTATTTTAAAAGTAATACCCTTAAAACCTAGCTTAAAATCCAAACGCGTATGGTTACCTTAATAAAAACCCCTTAAAATGTAGCTAAAGGTTGCAGCTTTATCAAATTAAATCAATAATTCCATTACTATTCGGCAATCATGAACAGATCGATGCGCAAGAGTGACATTAAATGGCTGCCTACTGCAAAATCGATATCAAAATGCTTGTAAAATATGAATTTATATGTTTATTTTAAAAGTAATACCCTTAAAACCTAGCTTAAAATCCAAACGCGTATGGTTACCTTAATAAAAACCCCTTAAAATGTAGCTAAAGGTTGCAGCTTTATCAAATTAAATCAATAATTCCATTACTATTCGGCAATCATGAACAGATCGATGCGCAAGAGTGACATTAAATGGCTGCCTACTGCAAAATCGATATCAAAATGCTTGTAAAATATGAATTTATATGTTTATTTTAAAAGTAATACCCTTAAAACCTAGCTTAAAATCCAAACGCGTATGGTTACCTTAATAAAAACCCCTTAAAATGTAGCTAAAGGTTGCAGCTTTATCAAATTAAATCAATAATTCCATTACTATTCGGCAATCATGAACAGATCGATGCGCAAGAGTGACATTAAATGGCTGCCTACTGCAAAATCGATATCAAAATGCTTGTAAAATATGAATTTATATGTTTATTTTAAAAGTAATACCCTTAAAACCTAGCTTAAAATCCAAACGCGTATGGTTACCTTAATAAAAACCCCTTAAAATGTAGCTAAAGGTTGCAGCTTTATCAAATTAAATCAATAATTCCATTACTATTCGGCAATCATGAACAGATCGATGCGCAAGAGTGACATTAAATGGCTGCCTACTGCAAAATCGATATCAAAATGCTTGTAAAATATGAATTTATATGTTTATTTTAAAAGTAATACCCTTAAAACCTAGCTTAAAATCCAAACGCGTATGGTTACCTTAATAAAAACCCCTTAAAATGTAGCTAAAGGTTGCAGCTTTATCAAATTAAATCAATAATTCCATTACTATTCGGCAATCATGAACAGATCGATGCGCAAGAGTGACATTAAATGGCTGCCTACTGCAAAATCGATATCAAAATGCTTGTAAAATATGAATTTATATGTTTATTTTAAAAGTAATACCCTTAAAACCTAGCTTAAAATCCAAACGCGTATGGTTACCTTAATAAAAACCCCTTAAAATGTAGCTAAAGGTTGCAGCTTTATCAAATTAAATCAATAATTCCATTACTATTCGGCAATCATGAACAGATCGATGCGCAAGAGTGACATTAAATGGCTGCCTACTGCAAAATCGATATCAAAATGCTTGTAAAATATGAATTTATATGTTTATTTTAAAAGTAATACCCTTAAAACCTAGCTTAAAATCCAAACGCGTATGGTTACCTTAATAAAAACCCCTTAAAATGTAGCTAAAGGTTGCAGCTTTATCAAATTAAATCAATAATTCCATTACTATTCGGCAATCATGAACAGATCGATGCGCAAGAGTGACATTAAATGGCTGCCTACTGCAAAATCGATATCAAAATGCTTGTAAAATATGAATTTATATGTTTATTTTAAAAGTAATACCCTTAAAACCTAGCTTAAAATCCAAACGCGTATGGTTACCTTAATAAAAACCCCTTAAAATGTAGCTAAAGGTTGCAGCTTTATCAAATTAAATCAATAATTCCATTACTATTCGGCAATCATGAACAGATCGATGCGCAAGAGTGACATTAAATGGCTGCCTACTGCAAAATCGATATCAAAATGCTTGTAAAATATGAATTTATATGTTTATTTTAAAAGTAATACCCTTAAAACCTAGCTTAAAATCCAAACGCGTATGGTTACCTTAATAAAAACCCCTTAAAATGTAGCTAAAGGTTGCAGCTTTATCAAATTAAATCAATAATTCCATTACTATTCGGCAATCATGAACAGATCGATGCGCAAGAGTGACATTAAATGGCTGCCTACTGCAAAATCGATATCAAAATGCTTGTAAAATATGAATTTATATGTTTATTTTAAAAGTAATACCCTTAAAACCTAGCTTAAAATCCAAACGCGTATGGTTACCTTAATAAAAACCCCTTAAAATGTAGCTAAAGGTTGCAGCTTTATCAAATTAAATCAATAATTCCATTACTATTCGGCAATCATGAACAGATCGATGCGCAAGAGTGACATTAAATGGCTGCCTACTGCAAAATCGATATCAAAATGCTTGTAAAATATGAATTTATATGTTTATTTTAAAAGTAATACCCTTAAAACCTAGCTTAAAATCCAAACGCGTATGGTTACCTTAATAAAAACCCCTTAAAATGTAGCTAAAGGTTGCAGCTTTATCAAATTAAATCAATAATTCCATTACTATTCGGCAATCATGAACAGATCGATGCGCAAGAGTGACATTAAATGGCTGCCTACTGCAAAATCGATATCAAAATGCTTGTAAAATATGAATTTATATGTTTATTTTAAAAGTAATACCCTTAAAACCTAGCTTAAAATCCAAACGCGTATGGTTACCTTAATAAAAACCCCTTAAAATGTAGCTAAAGGTTGCAGCTTTATCAAATTAAATCAATAATTCCATTACTATTCGGCAATCATGAACAGATCGATGCGCAAGAGTGACATTAAATGGCTGCCTACTGCAAAATCGATATCAAAATGCTTGTAAAATATGAATTTATATGTTTATTTTAAAAGTAATACCCTTAAAACCTAGCTTAAAATCCAAACGCGTATGGTTACCTTAATAAAAACCCCTTAAAATGTAGCTAAAGGTTGCAGCTTTATCAAATTAAATCAATAATTCCATTACTATTCGGCAATCATGAACAGATCGATGCGCAAGAGTGACATTAAATGGCTGCCTACTGCAAAATCGATATCAAAATGCTTGTAAAATATGAATTTATATGTTTATTTTAAAAGTAATACCCTTAAAACCTAGCTTAAAATCCAAACGCGTATGGTTACCTTAATAAAAACCCCTTAAAATGTAGCTAAAGGTTGCAGCTTTATCAAATTAAATCAATAATTCCATTACTATTCGGCAATCATGAACAGATCGATGCGCAAGAGTGACATTAAATGGCTGCCTACTGCAAAATCGATATCAAAATGCTTGTAAAATATGAATTTATATGTTTATTTTAAAAGTAATACCCTTAAAACCTAGCTTAAAATCCAAACGCGTATGGTTACCTTAATAAAAACCCCTTAAAATGTAGCTAAAGGTTGCAGCTTTATCAAATTAAATCAATAATTCCATTACTATTCGGCAATCATGAACAGATCGATGCGCAAGAGTGACATTAAATGGCTGCCTACTGCAAAATCGATATCAAAATGCTTGTAAAATATGAATTTATATGTTTATTTTAAAAGTAATACCCTTAAAACCTAGCTTAAAATCCAAACGCGTATGGTTACCTTAATAAAAACCCCTTAAAATGTAGCTAAAGGTTGCAGCTTTATCAAATTAAATCAATAATTCCATTACTATTCGGCAATCATGAACAGATCGATGCGCAAGAGTGACATTAAATGGCTGCCTACTGCAAAATCGATATCAAAATGCTTGTAAAATATGAATTTATATGTTTATTTTAAAAGTAATACCCTTAAAACCTAGCTTAAAATCCAAACGCGTATGGTTACCTTAATAAAAACCCCTTAAAATGTAGCTAAAGGTTGCAGCTTTATCAAATTAAATCAATAATTCCATTACTATTCGGCAATCATGAACAGATCGATGCGCAAGAGTGACATTAAATGGCTGCCTACTGCAAAATCGATATCAAAATGCTTGTAAAATATGAATTTATATGTTTATTTTAAAAGTAATACCCTTAAAACCTAGCTTAAAATCCAAACGCGTATGGTTACCTTAATAAAAACCCCTTAAAATGTAGCTAAAGGTTGCAGCTTTATCAAATTAAATCAATAATTCCATTACTATTCGGCAATCATGAACAGATCGATGCGCAAGAGTGACATTAAATGGCTGCCTACTGCAAAATCGATATCAAAATGCTTGTAAAATATGAATTTATATGTTTATTTTAAAAGTAATACCCTTAAAACCTAGCTTAAAATCCAAACGCGTATGGTTACCTTAATAAAAACCCCTTAAAATGTAGCTAAAGGTTGCAGCTTTATCAAATTAAATCAATAATTCCATTACTATTCGGCAATCATGAACAGATCGATGCGCAAGAGTGACATTAAATGGCTGCCTACTGCAAAATCGATATCAAAATGCTTGTAAAATATGAATTTATATGTTTATTTTAAAAGTAATACCCTTAAAACCTAGCTTAAAATCCAAACGCGTATGGTTACCTTAATAAAAACCCCTTAAAATGTAGCTAAAGGTTGCAGCTTTATCAAATTAAATCAATAATTCCATTACTATTCGGCAATCATGAACAGATCGATGCGCAAGAGTGACATTAAATGGCTGCCTACTGCAAAATCGATATCAAAATGCTTGTAAAATATGAATTTATATGTTTATTTTAAAAGTAATACCCTTAAAACCTAGCTTAAAATCCAAACGCGTATGGTTACCTTAATAAAAACCCCTTAAAATGTAGCTAAAGGTTGCAGCTTTATCAAATTAAATCAATAATTCCATTACTATTCGGCAATCATGAACAGATCGATGCGCAAGAGTGACATTAAATGGCTGCCTACTGCAAAATCGATATCAAAATGCTTGTAAAATATGAATTTATATGTTTATTTTAAAAGTAATACCCTTAAAACCTAGCTTAAAATCCAAACGCGTATGGTTACCTTAATAAAAACCCCTTAAAATGTAGCTAAAGGTTGCAGCTTTATCAAATTAAATCAATAATTCCATTACTATTCGGCAATCATGAACAGATCGATGCGCAAGAGTGACATTAAATGGCTGCCTACTGCAAAATCGATATCAAAATGCTTGTAAAATATGAATTTATATGTTTATTTTAAAAGTAATACCCTTAAAACCTAGCTTAAAATCCAAACGCGTATGGTTACCTTAATAAAAACCCCTTAAAATGTAGCTAAAGGTTGCAGCTTTATCAAATTAAATCAATAATTCCATTACTATTCGGCAATCATGAACAGATCGATGCGCAAGAGTGACATTAAATGGCTGCCTACTGCAAAATCGATATCAAAATGCTTGTAAAATATGAATTTATATGTTTATTTTAAAAGTAATACCCTTAAAACCTAGCTTAAAATCCAAACGCGTATGGTTACCTTAATAAAAACCCCTTAAAATGTAGCTAAAGGTTGCAGCTTTATCAAATTAAATCAATAATTCCATTACTATTCGGCAATCATGAACAGATCGATGCGCAAGAGTGACATTAAATGGCTGCCTACTGCAAAATCGATATCAAAATGCTTGTAAAATATGAATTTATATGTTTATTTTAAAAGTAATACCCTTAAAACCTAGCTTAAAATCCAAACGCGTATGGTTACCTTAATAAAAACCCCTTAAAATGTAGCTAAAGGTTGCAGCTTTATCAAATTAAATCAATAATTCCATTACTATTCGGCAATCATGAACAGATCGATGCGCAAGAGTGACATTAAATGGCTGCCTACTGCAAAATCGATATCAAAATGCTTGTAAAATATGAATTTATATGTTTATTTTAAAAGTAATACCCTTAAAACCTAGCTTAAAATCCAAACGCGTATGGTTACCTTAATAAAAACCCCTTAAAATGTAGCTAAAGGTTGCAGCTTTATCAAATTAAATCAATAATTCCATTACTATTCGGCAATCATGAACAGATCGATGCGCAAGAGTGACATTAAATGGCTGCCTACTGCAAAATCGATATCAAAATGCTTGTAAAATATGAATTTATATGTTTATTTTAAAAGTAATACCCTTAAAACCTAGCTTAATCCAAACGCGTATGGTTACCTTAATAAAAACCCCTTAAAATGTAGCTAAAGGTTGCAGCTTTATCAAATTAAATCAATAATATTCCATTACTATTCGGCAATCATGAACAGATCGATGCGCAAGAGTGACATTAAATGGCTGCCTACTGCAAAATCGATATCAAAATGCTTGTAAAATATGAATTTATATGTTTATTTTAAAAGTAATACCCTTAAAACCTAGCTTAAAATCCAAACGCGTATGGTTACCTTAATAAAAACCCCTTAAAATGTAGCTAAAGGTTGCAGCTTTATCAAATTAAATCAATAATTCCATTACTATTCGGCAATCATGAACAGATCGATGCGCAAGAGTGACATTAAATGGCTGCCTACTGCAAAATCGATATCAAAATGCTTGTAAAATATGAATTTATATGTTTATTTTAAAAGTAATACCCTTAAAACCTAGCTTAAAATCCAAACGCGTATGGTTACCTTAATAAAAACCCCTTAAAATGTAGCTAAAGGTTGCAGCTTTATCAAATTAAATCAATAATTCCATTACTATTCGGCAATCATGAACAGATCGATGCGCAAGAGTGACATTAAATGGCTGCCTACTGCAAAATCGATATCAAAATGCTTGTAAAATATGAATTTATATGTTTATTTTAAAAGTAATACCCTTAAAACCTAGCTTAAAATCCAAACGCGTATGGTTACCTTAATAAAAACCCCTTAAAATGTAGCTAAAGGTTGCAGCTTTATCAAATTAAATCAATAATTCCATTACTATTCGGCAATCATGAACAGATCGATGCGCAAGAGTGACATTAAATGGCTGCCTACTGCAAAATCGATATCAAAATGCTTGTAAAATATGAATTTATATGTTTATTTTAAAAGTAATACCCTTAAAACCTAGCTTAAAATCCAAACGCGTATGGTTACCTTAATAAAAACCCCTTAAAATGTAGCTAAAGGTTGCAGCTTTATCAAATTAAATCAATAATTCCATTACTATTCGGCAATCATGAACAGATCGATGCGCAAGAGTGACATTAAATGGCTGCCTACTGCAAAATCGATATCAAAATGCTTGTAAAATATGAATTTATATGTTTATTTTAAAAGTAATACCCTTAAAACCTAGCTTAAAATCCAAACGCGTATGGTTACCTTAATAAAAACCCCTTAAAATGTAGCTAAAGGTTGCAGCTTTATCAAATTAAATCAATAATTCCATTACTATTCGGCAATCATGAACAGATCGATGCGCAAGAGTGACATTAAATGGCTGCCTACTGCAAAATCGATATCAAAATGCTTGTAAAATATGAATTTATATGTTTATTTTAAAAGTAATACCCTTAAAACCTAGCTTAAAATCCAAACGCGTATGGTTACCTTAATAAAAACCCCTTAAAATGTAGCTAAAGGTTGCAGCTTTATCAAATTAAATCAATAATTCCATTACTATTCGGCAATCATGAACAGATCGATGCGCAAGAGTGACATTAAATGGCTGCCTACTGCAAAATCGATATCAAAATGCTTGTAAAATATGAATTTATATGTTTATTTTAAAAGTAATACCCTTAAAACCTAGCTTAAAATCCAAACGCGTATGGTTACCTTAATAAAAACCCCTTAAAATGTAGCTAAAGGTTGCAGCTTTATCAAATTAAATCAATAATTCCATTACTATTCGGCAATCATGAACAGATCGATGCGCAAGAGTGACATTAAATGGCTGCCTACTGCAAAATCGATATCAAAATGCTTGTAAAATATGAATTTATATGTTTATTTTAAAAGTAATACCCTTAAAACCTAGCTTAAAATCCAAACGCGTATGGTTACCTTAATAAAAACCCCTTAAAATGTAGCTAAAGGTTGCAGCTTTATCAAATTAAATCAATAATTCCATTACTATTCGGCAATCATGAACAGATCGATGCGCAAGAGTGACATTAAATGGCTGCCTACTGCAAAATCGATATCAAAATGCTTGTAAAATATGAATTTATATGTTTATTTTAAAAGTAATACCCTTAAAACCTAGCTTAAAATCCAAACGCGTATGGTTACCTTAATAAAAACCCCTTAAAATGTAGCTAAAGGTTGCAGCTTTATCAAATTAAATCAATAATTCCATTACTATTCGGCAATCATGAACAGATCGATGCGCAAGAGTGACATTAAATGGCTGCCTACTGCAAAATCGATATCAAAATGCTTGTAAAATATGAATTTATATGTTTATTTTAAAAGTAATACCCTTAAAACCTAGCTTAAAATCCAAACGCGTATGGTTACCTTAATAAAAACCCCTTAAAATGTAGCTAAAGGTTGCAGCTTTATCAAATTAAATCAATAATTCCATTACTATTCGGCAATCATGAACAGATCGATGCGCAAGAGTGACATTAAATGGCTGCCTACTGCAAAATCGATATCAAAATGCTTGTAAAATATGAATTTATATGTTTATTTTAAAAGTAATACCCTTAAAACCTAGCTTAAAATCCAAACGCGTATGGTTACCTTAATAAAAACCCCTTAAAATGTAGCTAAAGGTTGCAGCTTTATCAAATTAAATCAATAATTCCATTACTATTCGGCAATCATGAACAGATCGATGCGCAAGAGTGACATTAAATGGCTGCCTACTGCAAAATCGATATCAAAATGCTTGTAAAATATGAATTTATATGTTTATTTTAAAAGTAATACCCTTAAAACCTAGCTTAAAATCCAAACGCGTATGGTTACCTTAATAAAAACCCCTTAAAATGTAGCTAAAGGTTGCAGCTTTATCAAATTAAATCAATAATTCCATTACTATTCGGCAATCATGAACAGATCGATGCGCAAGAGTGACATTAAATGGCTGCCTACTGCAAAATCGATATCAAAATGCTTGTAAAATATGAATTTATATGTTTATTTTAAAAGTAATACCCTTAAAACCTAGCTTAAAATCCAAACGCGTATGGTTACCTTAATAAAAACCCCTTAAAATGTAGCTAAAGGTTGCAGCTTTATCAAATTAAATCAATAATTCCATTACTATTCGGCAATCATGAACAGATCGATGCGCAAGAGTGACATTAAATGGCTGCCTACTGCAAAATCGATATCAAAATGCTTGTAAAATATGAATTTATATGTTTATTTTAAAAGTAATACCCTTAAAACCTAGCTTAAAATCCAAACGCGTATGGTTACCTTAATAAAAACCCCTTAAAATGTAGCTAAAGGTTGCAGCTTTATCAAATTAAATCAATAATTCCATTACTATTCGGCAATCATGAACAGATCGATGCGCAAGAGTGACATTAAATGGCTGCCTACTGCAAAATCGATATCAAAATGCTTGTAAAATATGAATTTATATGTTTATTTTAAAAGTAATACCCTTAAAACCTAGCTTAAAATCCAAACGCGTATGGTTACCTTAATAAAAACCCCTTAAAATGTAGCTAAAGGTTGCAGCTTTATCAAATTAAATCAATAATTCCATTACTATTCGGCAATCATGAACAGATCGATGCGCAAGAGTGACATTAAATGGCTGCCTACTGCAAAATCGATATCAAAATGCTTGTAAAATATGAATTTATATGTTTATTTTAAAAGTAATACCCTTAAAACCTAGCTTAAAATCCAAACGCGTATGGTTACCTTAATAAAAACCCCTTAAAATGTAGCTAAAGGTTGCAGCTTTATCAAATTAAATCAATAATTCCATTACTATTCGGCAATCATGAACAGATCGATGCGCAAGAGTGACATTAAATGGCTGCCTACTGCAAAATCGATATCAAAATGCTTGTAAAATATGAATTTATATGTTTATTTTAAAAGTAATACCCTTAAAACCTAGCTTAAAATCCAAACGCGTATGGTTACCTTAATAAAAACCCCTTAAAATGTAGCTAAAGGTTGCAGCTTTATCAAATTAAATCAATAATTCCATTACTATTCGGCAATCATGAACAGATCGATGCGCAAGAGTGACATTAAATGGCTGCCTACTGCAAAATCGATATCAAAATGCTTGTAAAATATGAATTTATATGTTTATTTTAAAAGTAATACCCTTAAAACCTAGCTTAAAATCCAAACGCGTATGGTTACCTTAATAAAAACCCCTTAAAATGTAGCTAAAGGTTGCAGCTTTATCAAATTAAATCAATAATTCCATTACTATTCGGCAATCATGAACAGATCGATGCGCAAGAGTGACATTAAATGGCTGCCTACTGCAAAATCGATATCAAAATGCTTGTAAAATATGAATTTATATGTTTATTTTAAAAGTAATACCCTTAAAACCTAGCTTAAAATCCAAACGCGTATGGTTACCTTAATAAAAACCCCTTAAAATGTAGCTAAAGGTTGCAGCTTTATCAAATTAAATCAATAATTCCATTACTATTCGGCAATCATGAACAGATCGATGCGCAAGAGTGACATTAAATGGCTGCCTACTGCAAAATCGATATCAAAATGCTTGTAAAATATGAATTTATATGTTTATTTTAAAAGTAATACCCTTAAAACCTAGCTTAAAATCCAAACGCGTATGGTTACCTTAATAAAAACCCCTTAAAATGTAGCTAAAGGTTGCAGCTTTATCAAATTAAATCAATAATTCCATTACTATTCGGCAATCATGAACAGATCGATGCGCAAGAGTGACATTAAATGGCTGCCTACTGCAAAATCGATATCAAAATGCTTGTAAAATATGAATTTATATGTTTATTTTAAAAGTAATACCCTTAAAACCTAGCTTAAAATCCAAACGCGTATGGTTACCTTAATAAAAACCCCTTAAAATGTAGCTAAAGGTTGCAGCTTTATCAAATTAAATCAATAATTCCATTACTATTCGGCAATCATGAACAGATCGATGCGCAAGAGTGACATTAAATGGCTGCCTACTGCAAAATCGATATCAAAATGCTTGTAAAATATGAATTTATATGTTTATTTTAAAAGTAATACCCTTAAAACCTAGCTTAAAATCCAAACGCGTATGGTTACCTTAATAAAAACCCCTTAAAATGTAGCTAAAGGTTGCAGCTTTATCAAATTAAATCAATAATTCCATTACTATTCGGCAATCATGAACAGATCGATGCGCAAGAGTGACATTAAATGGCTGCCTACTGCAAAATCGATATCAAAATGCTTGTAAAATATGAATTTATATGTTTATTTTAAAAGTAATACCCTTAAAACCTAGCTTAAAATCCAAACGCGTATGGTTACCTTAATAAAAACCCCTTAAAATGTAGCTAAAGGTTGCAGCTTTATCAAATTAAATCAATAATTCCATTACTATTCGGCAATCATGAACAGATCGATGCGCAAGAGTGACATTAAATGGCTGCCTACTGCAAAATCGATATCAAAATGCTTGTAAAATATGAATTTATATGTTTATTTTAAAAGTAATACCCTTAAAACCTAGCTTAAAATCCAAACGCGTATGGTTACCTTAATAAAAACCCCTTAAAATGTAGCTAAAGGTTGCAGCTTTATCAAATTAAATCAATAATTCCATTACTATTCGGCAATCATGAACAGATCGATGCGCAAGAGTGACATTAAATGGCTGCCTACTGCAAAATCGATATCAAAATGCTTGTAAAATATGAATTTATATGTTTATTTTAAAAGTAATACCCTTAAAACCTAGCTTAAAATCCAAACGCGTATGGTTACCTTAATAAAAACCCCTTAAAATGTAGCTAAAGGTTGCAGCTTTATCAAATTAAATCAATAATTCCATTACTATTCGGCAATCATGAACAGATCGATGCGCAAGAGTGACATTAAATGGCTGCCTACTGCAAAATCGATATCAAAATGCTTGTAAAATATGAATTTATATGTTTATTTTAAAAGTAATACCCTTAAAACCTAGCTTAAAATCCAAACGCGTATGGTTACCTTAATAAAAACCCCTTAAAATGTAGCTAAAGGTTGCAGCTTTATCAAATTAAATCAATAATTCCATTACTATTCGGCAATCATGAACAGATCGATGCGCAAGAGTGACATTAAATGGCTGCCTACTGCAAAATCGATATCAAAATGCTTGTAAAATATGAATTTATATGTTTATTTTAAAAGTAATACCCTTAAAACCTAGCTTAAAATCCAAACGCGTATGGTTACCTTAATAAAAACCCCTTAAAATGTAGCTAAAGGTTGCAGCTTTATCAAATTAAATCAATAATTCCATTACTATTCGGCAATCATGAACAGATCGATGCGCAAGAGTGACATTAAATGGCTGCCTACTGCAAAATCGATATCAAAATGCTTGTAAAATATGAATTTATATGTTTATTTTAAAAGTAATACCCTTAAAACCTAGCTTAAAATCCAAACGCGTATGGTTACCTTAATAAAAACCCCTTAAAATGTAGCTAAAGGTTGCAGCTTTATCAAATTAAATCAATAATTCCATTACTATTCGGCAATCATGAACAGATCGATGCGCAAGAGTGACATTAAATGGCTGCCTACTGCAAAATCGATATCAAAATGCTTGTAAAATATGAATTTATATGTTTATTTTAAAAGTAATACCCTTAAAACCTAGCTTAAAATCCAAACGCGTATGGTTACCTTAATAAAAACCCCTTAAAATGTAGCTAAAGGTTGCAGCTTTATCAAATTAAATCAATAATTCCATTACTATTCGGCAATCATGAACAGATCGATGCGCAAGAGTGACATTAAATGGCTGCCTACTGCAAAATCGATATCAAAATGCTTGTAAAATATGAATTTATATGTTTATTTTAAAAGTAATACCCTTAAAACCTAGCTTAAAATCCAAACGCGTATGGTTACCTTAATAAAAACCCCTTAAAATGTAGCTAAAGGTTGCAGCTTTATCAAATTAAATCAATAATTCCATTACTATTCGGCAATCATGAACAGATCGATGCGCAAGAGTGACATTAAATGGCTGCCTACTGCAAAATCGATATCAAAATGCTTGTAAAATATGAATTTATATGTTTATTTTAAAAGTAATACCCTTAAAACCTAGCTTAAAATCCAAACGCGTATGGTTACCTTAATAAAAACCCCTTAAAATGTAGCTAAAGGTTGCAGCTTTATCAAATTAAATCAATAATTCCATTACTATTCGGCAATCATGAACAGATCGATGCGCAAGAGTGACATTAAATGGCTGCCTACTGCAAAATCGATATCAAAATGCTTGTAAAATATGAATTTATATGTTTATTTTAAAAGTAATACCCTTAAAACCTAGCTTAAAATCCAAACGCGTATGGTTACCTTAATAAAAACCCCTTAAAATGTAGCTAAAGGTTGCAGCTTTATCAAATTAAATCAATAATTCCATTACTATTCGGCAATCATGAACAGATCGATGCGCAAGAGTGACATTAAATGGCTGCCTACTGCAAAATCGATATCAAAATGCTTGTAAAATATGAATTTATATGTTTATTTTAAAAGTAATACCCTTAAAACCTAGCTTAAAATCCAAACGCGTATGGTTACCTTAATAAAAACCCCTTAAAATGTAGCTAAAGGTTGCAGCTTTATCAAATTAAATCAATAATTCCATTACTATTCGGCAATCATGAACAGATCGATGCGCAAGAGTGACATTAAATGGCTGCCTACTGCAAAATCGATATCAAAATGCTTGTAAAATATGAATTTATATGTTTATTTTAAAAGTAATACCCTTAAAACCTAGCTTAAAATCCAAACGCGTATGGTTACCTTAATAAAAACCCCTTAAAATGTAGCTAAAGGTTGCAGCTTTATCAAATTAAATCAATAATTCCATTACTATTCGGCAATCATGAACAGATCGATGCGCAAGAGTGACATTAAATGGCTGCCTACTGCAAAATCGATATCAAAATGCTTGTAAAATATGAATTTATATGTTTATTTTAAAAGTAATACCCTTAAAACCTAGCTTAAAATCCAAACGCGTATGGTTACCTTAATAAAAACCCCTTAAAATGTAGCTAAAGGTTGCAGCTTTATCAAATTAAATCAATAATTCCATTACTATTCGGCAATCATGAACAGATCGATGCGCAAGAGTGACATTAAATGGCTGCCTACTGCAAAATCGATATCAAAATGCTTGTAAAATATGAATTTATATGTTTATTTTAAAAGTAATACCCTTAAAACCTAGCTTAAAATCCAAACGCGTATGGTTACCTTAATAAAAACCCCTTAAAATGTAGCTAAAGGTTGCAGCTTTATCAAATTAAATCAATAATTCCATTACTATTCGGCAATCATGAACAGATCGATGCGCAAGAGTGACATTAAATGGCTGCCTACTGCAAAATCGATATCAAAATGCTTGTAAAATATGAATTTATATGTTTATTTTAAAAGTAATACCCTTAAAACCTAGCTTAAAATCCAAACGCGTATGGTTACCTTAATAAAAACCCCTTAAAATGTAGCTAAAGGTTGCAGCTTTATCAAATTAAATCAATAATTCCATTACTATTCGGCAATCATGAACAGATCGATGCGCAAGAGTGACATTAAATGGCTGCCTACTGCAAAATCGATATCAAAATGCTTGTAAAATATGAATTTATATGTTTATTTTAAAAGTAATACCCTTAAAACCTAGCTTAAAATCCAAACGCGTATGGTTACCTTAATAAAAACCCCTTAAAATGTAGCTAAAGGTTGCAGCTTTATCAAATTAAATCAATAATTCCATTACTATTCGGCAATCATGAACAGATCGATGCGCAAGAGTGACATTAAATGGCTGCCTACTGCAAAATCGATATCAAAATGCTTGTAAAATATGAATTTATATGTTTATTTTAAAAGTAATACCCTTAAAACCTAGCTTAAAATCCAAACGCGTATGGTTACCTTAATAAAAACCCCTTAAAATGTAGCTAAAGGTTGCAGCTTTATCAAATTAAATCAATAATTCCATTACTATTCGGCAATCATGAACAGATCGATGCGCAAGAGTGACATTAAATGGCTGCCTACTGCAAAATCGATATCAAAATGCTTGTAAAATATGAATTTATATGTTTATTTTAAAAGTAATACCCTTAAAACCTAGCTTAAAATCCAAACGCGTATGGTTACCTTAATAAAAACCCCTTAAAATGTAGCTAAAGGTTGCAGCTTTATCAAATTAAATCAATAATTCCATTACTATTCGGCAATCATGAACAGATCGATGCGCAAGAGTGACATTAAATGGCTGCCTACTGCAAAATCGATATCAAAATGCTTGTAAAATATGAATTTATATGTTTATTTTAAAAGTAATACCCTTAAAACCTAGCTTAAAATCCAAACGCGTATGGTTACCTTAATAAAAACCCCTTAAAATGTAGCTAAAGGTTGCAGCTTTATCAAATTAAATCAATAATTCCATTACTATTCGGCAATCATGAACAGATCGATGCGCAAGAGTGACATTAAATGGCTGCCTACTGCAAAATCGATATCAAAATGCTTGTAAAATATGAATTTATATGTTTATTTTAAAAGTAATACCCTTAAAACCTAGCTTAAAATCCAAACGCGTATGGTTACCTTAATAAAAACCCCTTAAAATGTAGCTAAAGGTTGCAGCTTTATCAAATTAAATCAATAATTCCATTACTATTCGGCAATCATGAACAGATCGATGCGCAAGAGTGACATTAAATGGCTGCCTACTGCAAAATCGATATCAAAATGCTTGTAAAATATGAATTTATATGTTTATTTTAAAAGTAATACCCTTAAAACCTAGCTTAAAATCCAAACGCGTATGGTTACCTTAATAAAAACCCCTTAAAATGTAGCTAAAGGTTGCAGCTTTATCAAATTAAATCAATAATTCCATTACTATTCGGCAATCATGAACAGATCGATGCGCAAGAGTGACATTAAATGGCTGCCTACTGCAAAATCGATATCAAAATGCTTGTAAAATATGAATTTATATGTTTATTTTAAAAGTAATACCCTTAAAACCTAGCTTAAAATCCAAACGCGTATGGTTACCTTAATAAAAACCCCTTAAAATGTAGCTAAAGGTTGCAGCTTTATCAAATTAAATCAATAATTCCATTACTATTCGGCAATCATGAACAGATCGATGCGCAAGAGTGACATTAAATGGCTGCCTACTGCAAAATCGATATCAAAATGCTTGTAAAATATGAATTTATATGTTTATTTTAAAAGTAATACCCTTAAAACCTAGCTTAAAATCCAAACGCGTATGGTTACCTTAATAAAAACCCCTTAAAATGTAGCTAAAGGTTGCAGCTTTATCAAATTAAATCAATAATTCCATTACTATTCGGCAATCATGAACAGATCGATGCGCAAGAGTGACATTAAATGGCTGCCTACTGCAAAATCGATATCAAAATGCTTGTAAAATATGAATTTATATGTTTATTTTAAAAGTAATACCCTTAAAACCTAGCTTAAAATCCAAACGCGTATGGTTACCTTAATAAAAACCCCTTAAAATGTAGCTAAAGGTTGCAGCTTTATCAAATTAAATCAATAATTCCATTACTATTCGGCAATCATGAACAGATCGATGCGCAAGAGTGACATTAAATGGCTGCCTACTGCAAAATCGATATCAAAATGCTTGTAAAATATGAATTTATATGTTTATTTTAAAAGTAATACCCTTAAAACCTAGCTTAAAATCCAAACGCGTATGGTTACCTTAATAAAAACCCCTTAAAATGTAGCTAAAGGTTGCAGCTTTATCAAATTAAATCAATAATTCCATTACTATTCGGCAATCATGAACAGATCGATGCGCAAGAGTGACATTAAATGGCTGCCTACTGCAAAATCGATATCAAAATGCTTGTAAAATATGAATTTATATGTTTATTTTAAAAGTAATACCCTTAAAACCTAGCTTAAAATCCAAACGCGTATGGTTACCTTAATAAAAACCCCTTAAAATGTAGCTAAAGGTTGCAGCTTTATCAAATTAAATCAATAATTCCATTACTATTCGGCAATCATGAACAGATCGATGCGCAAGAGTGACATTAAATGGCTGCCTACTGCAAAATCGATATCAAAATGCTTGTAAAATATGAATTTATATGTTTATTTTAAAAGTAATACCCTTAAAACCTAGCTTAAAATCCAAACGCGTATGGTTACCTTAATAAAAACCCCTTAAAATGTAGCTAAAGGTTGCAGCTTTATCAAATTAAATCAATAATTCCATTACTATTCGGCAATCATGAACAGATCGATGCGCAAGAGTGACATTAAATGGCTGCCTACTGCAAAATCGATATCAAAATGCTTGTAAAATATGAATTTATATGTTTATTTTAAAAGTAATACCCTTAAAACCTAGCTTAAAATCCAAACGCGTATGGTTACCTTAATAAAAACCCCTTAAAATGTAGCTAAAGGTTGCAGCTTTATCAAATTAAATCAATAATTCCATTACTATTCGGCAATCATGAACAGATCGATGCGCAAGAGTGACATTAAATGGCTGCCTACTGCAAAATCGATATCAAAATGCTTGTAAAATATGAATTTATATGTTTATTTTAAAAGTAATACCCTTAAAACCTAGCTTAAAATCCAAACGCGTATGGTTACCTTAATAAAAACCCCTTAAAATGTAGCTAAAGGTTGCAGCTTTATCAAATTAAATCAATAATTCCATTACTATTCGGCAATCATGAACAGATCGATGCGCAAGAGTGACATTAAATGGCTGCCTACTGCAAAATCGATATCAAAATGCTTGTAAAATATGAATTTATATGTTTATTTTAAAAGTAATACCCTTAAAACCTAGCTTAAAATCCAAACGCGTATGGTTACCTTAATAAAAACCCCTTAAAATGTAGCTAAAGGTTGCAGCTTTATCAAATTAAATCAATAATTCCATTACTATTCGGCAATCATGAACAGATCGATGCGCAAGAGTGACATTAAATGGCTGCCTACTGCAAAATCGATATCAAAATGCTTGTAAAATATGAATTTATATGTTTATTTTAAAAGTAATACCCTTAAAACCTAGCTTAAAATCCAAACGCGTATGGTTACCTTAATAAAAACCCCTTAAAATGTAGCTAAAGGTTGCAGCTTTATCAAATTAAATCAATAATTCCATTACTATTCGGCAATCATGAACAGATCGATGCGCAAGAGTGACATTAAATGGCTGCCTACTGCAAAATCGATATCAAAATGCTTGTAAAATATGAATTTATATGTTTATTTTAAAAGTAATACCCTTAAAACCTAGCTTAAAATCCAAACGCGTATGG
This sequence comes from Melieria crassipennis, assembly GCA_963668005.1. Taxonomy (NCBI): domain Eukaryota; kingdom Metazoa; phylum Arthropoda; class Insecta; order Diptera; family Ulidiidae; genus Melieria; species Melieria crassipennis. The sequence goes on along the minus strand of CAVLFC010000066.1, from coordinate 58,542 downwards.
TTACCTTAATAAAAACCCCTTAAAATGTAGCTAAAGGTTGCAGCTTTATCAAATTAAATCAATAATTCCATTACTATTCGGCAATCATGAACAGATCGATGCGCAAGAGTGACATTAAATGGCTGCCTACTGCAAAATCGATATCAAAATGCTTGTAAAATATGAATTTATATGTTTATTTTAAAAGTAATACCCTTAAAACCTAGCTTAAAATCCAAACGCGTATGGTTACCTTAATAAAAACCCCTTAAAATGTAGCTAAAGGTTGCAGCTTTATCAAATTAAATCAATAATTCCATTACTATTCGGCAATCATGAACAGATCGATGCGCAAGAGTGACATTAAATGGCTGCCTACTGCAAAATCGATATCAAAATGCTTGTAAAATATGAATTTATATGTTTATTTTAAAAGTAATACCCTTAAAACCTAGCTTAAAATCCAAACGCGTATGGTTACCTTAATAAAAACCCCTTAAAATGTAGCTAAAGGTTGCAGCTTTATCAAATTAAATCAATAATTCCATTACTATTCGGCAATCATGAACAGATCGATGCGCAAGAGTGACATTAAATGGCTGCCTACTGCAAAATCGATATCAAAATGCTTGTAAAATATGAATTTATATGTTTATTTTAAAAGTAATACCCTTAAAACCTAGCTTAAAATCCAAACGCGTATGGTTACCTTAATAAAAACCCCTTAAAATGTAGCTAAAGGTTGCAGCTTTATCAAATTAAATCAATAATTCCATTACTATTCGGCAATCATGAACAGATCGATGCGCAAGAGTGACATTAAATGGCTGCCTACTGCAAAATCGATATCAAAATGCTTGTAAAATATGAATTTATATGTTTATTTTAAAAGTAATACCCTTAAAACCTAGCTTAAAATCCAAACGCGTATGGTTACCTTAATAAAAACCCCTTAAAATGTAGCTAAAGGTTGCAGCTTTATCAAATTAAATCAATAATTCCATTACTATTCGGCAATCATGAACAGATCGATGCGCAAGAGTGACATTAAATGGCTGCCTACTGCAAAATCGATATCAAAATGCTTGTAAAATATGAATTTATATGTTTATTTTAAAAGTAATACCCTTAAAACCTAGCTTAAAATCCAAACGCGTATGGTTACCTTAATAAAAACCCCTTAAAATGTAGCTAAAGGTTGCAGCTTTATCAAATTAAATCAATAATTCCATTACTATTCGGCAATCATGAACAGATCGATGCGCAAGAGTGACATTAAATGGCTGCCTACTGCAAAATCGATATCAAAATGCTTGTAAAATATGAATTTATATGTTTATTTTAAAAGTAATACCCTTAAAACCTAGCTTAAAATCCAAACGCGTATGGTTACCTTAATAAAAACCCCTTAAAATGTAGCTAAAGGTTGCAGCTTTATCAAATTAAATCAATAATTCCATTACTATTCGGCAATCATGAACAGATCGATGCGCAAGAGTGACATTAAATGGCTGCCTACTGCAAAATCGATATCAAAATGCTTGTAAAATATGAATTTATATGTTTATTTTAAAAGTAATACCCTTAAAACCTAGCTTAAAATCCAAACGCGTATGGTTACCTTAATAAAAACCCCTTAAAATGTAGCTAAAGGTTGCAGCTTTATCAAATTAAATCAATAATTCCATTACTATTCGGCAATCATGAACAGATCGATGCGCAAGAGTGACATTAAATGGCTGCCTACTGCAAAATCGATATCAAAATGCTTGTAAAATATGAATTTATATGTTTATTTTAAAAGTAATACCCTTAAAACCTAGCTTAAAATCCAAACGCGTATGGTTACCTTAATAAAAACCCCTTAAAATGTAGCTAAAGGTTGCAGCTTTATCAAATTAAATCAATAATTCCATTACTATTCGGCAATCATGAACAGATCGATGCGCAAGAGTGACATTAAATGGCTGCCTACTGCAAAATCGATATCAAAATGCTTGTAAAATATGAATTTATATGTTTATTTTAAAAGTAATACCCTTAAAACCTAGCTTAAAATCCAAACGCGTATGGTTACCTTAATAAAAACCCCTTAAAATGTAGCTAAAGGTTGCAGCTTTATCAAATTAAATCAATAATTCCATTACTATTCGGCAATCATGAACAGATCGATGCGCAAGAGTGACATTAAATGGCTGCCTACTGCAAACTCGATATCAAAACGCTTGTAAAATATGAATTTATATGTTTATTTTAAAAGTAATACCCTTAAAACCTAGCTTAAAATCCAAACGCGTATGGTTACCTTAATAAAAACCCCTTAAAATGTAGCTAAAGGTTGCAGCTTTATCAAATTAAATCAATAATTCCATTACTATTCGGCAATCATGAACAGATCGATGCGCAAGAGTGACATTAAATGGCTGCCTACTGCAAAATCGATATCAAAATGCTTGTAAAATATGAATTTATATGTTTATTTTAAAAGTAATACCCTTAAAACCTAGCTTAAAATCCAAACGCGTATGGTTACCTTAATAAAAACCCCTTAAAATGTAGCTAAAGGTTGCAGCTTTATCAAATTAAATCAATAATTCCATTACTATTCGGCAATCATGAACAGATCGATGCGCAAGAGTGACATTAAATGGCTGCCTACTGCAAAATCGATATCAAAATGCTTGTAAAATATGAATTTATATGTTTATTTTAAAAGTAATACCCTTAAAACCTAGCTTAAAATCCAAACGCGTATGGTTACCTTAATAAAAACCCCTTAAAATGTAGCTAAAGGTTGCAGCTTTATCAAATTAAATCAATAATTCCATTACTATTCGGCAATCATGAACAGATCGATGCGCAAGAGTGACATTAAATGGCTGCCTACTGCAAAATCGATATCAAAATGCTTGTAAAATATGAATTTATATGTTTATTTTAAAAGTAATACCCTTAAAACCTAGCTTAAAATCCAAACGCGTATGGTTACCTTAATAAAAACCCCTTAAAATGTAGCTAAAGGTTGCAGCTTTATCAAATTAAATCAATAATTCCATTACTATTCGGCAATCATGAACAGATCGATGCGCAAGAGTGACATTAAATGGCTGCCTACTGCAAAATCGATATCAAAATGCTTGTAAAATATGAATTTATATGTTTATTTTAAAAGTAATACCCTTAAAACCTAGCTTAAAATCCAAACGCGTATGGTTACCTTAATAAAAACCCCTTAAAATGTAGCTAAAGGTTGCAGCTTTATCAAATTAAATCAATAATTCCATTACTATTCGGCAATCATGAACAGATCGATGCGCAAGAGTGACATTAAATGGCTGCCTACTGCAAAATCGATATCAAAATGCTTGTAAAATATGAATTTATATGTTTATTTTAAAAGTAATACCCTTAAAACCTAGCTTAAAATCCAAACGCGTATGGTTACCTTAATAAAACCCCCTTAAAATGTAGCTAAAGGTTGCAGCTTTATCAAATTAAATCAATAATTCCATTACTATTCGGCAATCATGAACAGATCGATGCGCAAGAGTGACATTAAATGGCTGCCTACTGCAAAATCGATATCAAAATGCTTGTAAAATATGAATTTATATGTTTATTTTAAAAGTAATACCCTTAAAACCTAGCTTAAAATCCAAACGCGTATGGTTACCTTAATAAAAACCCCTTAAAATGTAGCTAAAGGTTGCAGCTTTATCAAATTAAATCAATAATTCCATTACTATTCGGCAATCATGAACAGATCGATGCGCAAGAGTGACATTAAATGGCTGCCTACTGCAAAATCGATATCAAAACGCTTGTAAAATATGAATTTATATGTTTATTTTAAAAGTAATACCCTTAAAACCTAGCTTAAAATCCAAACGCGTATGGTTACCTTAATAAAAACCCCTTAAAATGTAGCTAAAGGTTGCAGCTTTATCAAATTAAATCAATAATTCCATTACTATTCGGCAATCATGAACAGATCGATGCGCAAGAGTGACATTAAATGGCTGCCTACTGCAAAATCGATATCAAAATGCTTGTAAAATATGAATTTATATGTTTATTTTAAAAGTAATACCCTTAAAACCTAGCTTAAAATCCAAACGCGTATGGTTACCTTAATAAAAACCCCTTAAAATGTAGCTAAAGGTTGCAGCTTTATCAAATTAAATCAATAATTCCATTACTATTCGGCAATCATGAACAGATCGATGCGCAAGAGTGACATTAAATGGCTGCCTACTGCAAAATCGATATCAAAATGCTTGTAAAATATGAATTTATATGTTTATTTTAAAAGTAATACCCTTAAAACCTAGCTTAAAATCCAAACGCGTATGGTTACCTTAATAAAAACCCCTTAAAATATAGCTAAAGGTTGCAGCTTTATCAAATTAAATCAATAATTCCATTACTATTCGGCAATCATGAACAGATCGATGCGCAAGAGTGACATTAAATGGCTGCCTACTGCAAAATCGATATCAAAATGCTTGTAAAATATGAATTTATATGTTTATTTTAAAAGTAATACCCTTAAAACCTAGCTTAAAATCCAAACGCGTATGGTTACCTTAATAAAAACCCCTTAAGATGTAGCTAAAGGTTGCAGCTTTATCAAATTAAATCAATAATTCCATTACTATTCGGCAATCATGAACAGATCGATGCGCAAGAGTGACATTAAATGGCTGCCTACTGCAAAATCGATATCAAAATGCTTGTAAAATATGAATTTATATGTTTATTTTAAAAGTAATACCCTTAAAACCTAGCTTAAAATCCAAACGCGTATGGTTACCTTAATAAAAACCCCTTAAAATGTAGCTAAAGGTTGCAGCTTTATCAAATTAAATCAATAATTCCATTACTATTCGGCAATCATGAACAGATCGATGCGCAAGAGTGACATTAAATGGCTGCCTACTGCAAAATCGATATCAAAATGCTTGTAAAATATGAATTTATATGTTTATTTTAAAAGTAATACCCTTAAAACCTAGCTTAAAATCCAAACGCGTATGGTTACCTTAATAAAAACCCCTTAAAATGTAGCTAAAGGTTGCAGCTTTATCAAATTAAATCAATAATTCCATTACTATTCGGCAATCATGAACAGATCGATGCGCAAGAGTGACATTAAATGGCTGCCTACTGCAAAATCGATATCAAAATGCTTGTAAAATATGAATTTATATGTTTATTTTAAAAGTAATACCCTTAAAACCTAGCTTAAAATCCAAACGCGTATGGTTACCTTAATAAAAACCCCTTAAAATGTAGCTAAAGGTTGCAGCTTTATCAAATTAAATCAATAATTCCATTACTATTCGGCAATCATGAACAGATCGATGCGCAAGAGTGACATTAAATGGCTGCCTACTGCAAAATCGATATCAAAATGCTTGTAAAATATGAATTTATATGTTTATTTTAAAAGTAATACCCTTAAAACCTAGCTTAAAATCCAAACGCGTATGGTTACCTTAATAAAAACCCCTTAAAATGTAGCTAAAGGTTGCAGCTTTATCAAATTAAATCAATAATTCCATTACTATTCGGCAATCATGAACAGATCGATGCGCAAGAGTGACATTAAATGGCTGCCTACTGCAAAATCGATATCAAAATGCTTGTAAAATATGAATTTATATGTTTATTTTAAAAGTAATACCCTTAAAACCTAGCTTAAAATCCAAACGCGTATGGTTACCTTAATAAAAACCCCTTAAAATGTAGCTAAAGGTTGCAGCTTTATCAAATTAAATCAATAATTCCATTACTATTCGGCAATCATGAACAGATCGATGCGCAAGAGTGACATTAAATGGCTGCCTACTGCAAAATCGATATCAAAATGCTTGTAAAATATGAATTTATATGTTTATTTTAAAAGTAATACCCTTAAAACCTAGCTTAAAATCCAAACGCGTATGGTTACCTTAATAAAAACCCCTTAAAATGTAGCTAAAGGTTGCAGCTTTATCAAATTAAATCAATAATTCCATTACTATTCGGCAATCATGAACAGATCGATGCGCAAGAGTGACATTAAATGGCTGCCTACTGCAAAATCGATATCAAAATGCTTGTAAAATATGAATTTATATGTTTATTTTAAAAGTAATACCCTTAAAACCTAGCTTAAAATCCAAACGCGTATGGTTACCTTAATAAAAACCCCTTAAAATGTAGCTAAAGGTTGCAGCTTTATCAAATTAAATCAATAATTCCATTACTATTCGGCAATCATGAACAGATCGATGCGCAAGAGTGACATTAAATGGCTGCCTACTGCAAAATCGATATCAAAATGCTTGTAAAATATGAATTTATATGTTTATTTTAAAAGTAATACCCTTAAAACCTAGCTTAAAATCCAAACGCGTATGGTTACCTTAATAAAAACCCCTTAAAATGTAGCTAAAGGTTGCAGCTTTATCAAATTAAATCAATAATTCCATTACTATTCGGCAATCATGAACAGATCGATGCGCAAGAGTGACATTAAATGGCTGCCTACTGCAAAATCGATATCAAAATGCTTGTAAAATATGAATTTATATGTTTATTTTAAAAGTAATACCCTTAAAACCTAGCTTAAAATCCAAACGCGTATGGTTACCTTAATAAAAACCCCTTAAAATGTAGCTAAAGGTTGCAGCTTTATCAAATTAAATCAATAATTCCATTACTATTCGGCAATCATGAACAGATCGATGCGCAAGAGTGACATTAAATGGCTGCCTACTGCAAAATCGATATCAAAATGCTTGTAAAATATGAATTTATATGTTTATTTTAAAAGTAATACCCTTAAAACCTAGCTTAAAATCCAAACGCGTATGGTTACCTTAATAAAAACCCCTTAAAATGTAGCTAAAGGTTGCAGCTTTATCAAATTAAATCAATAATTCCATTACTATTCGGCAATCATGAACAGATCGATGCGCAAGAGTGACATTAAATGGCTGCCTACTGCAAAATCGATATCAAAATGCTTGTAAAATATGAATTTATATGTTTATTTTAAAAGTAATACCCTTAAAACCTAGCTTAAAATCCAAACGCGTATGGTTACCTTAATAAAAACCCCTTAAAATGTAGCTAAAGGTTGCAGCTTTATCAAATTAAATCAATAATTCCATTACTATTCGGCAATCATGAACAGATCGATGCGCAAGAGTGACATTAAATGGCTGCCTACTGCAAAATCGATATCAAAATGCTTGTAAAATATGAATTTATATGTTTATTTTAAAAGTAATACCCTTAAAACCTAGCTTAAAATCCAAACGCGTATGGTTACCTTAATAAAAACCCCTTAAAATGTAGCTAAAGGTTGCAGCTTTATCAAATTAAATCAATAATTCCATTACTATTCGGCAATCATGAACAGATCGATGCGCAAGAGTGACATTAAATGGCTGCCTACTGCAAAATCGATATCAAAATGCTTGTAAAATATGAATTTATATGTTTATTTTAAAAGTAATACCCTTAAAACCTAGCTTAAAATCCAAACGCGTATGGTTACCTTAATAAAAACCCCTTAAAATGTAGCTAAAGGTTGCAGCTTTATCAAATTAAATCAATAATTCCATTACTATTCGGCAATCATGAACAGATCGATGCGCAAGAGTGACATTAAATGGCTGCCTACTGCAAAATCGATATCAAAATGCTTGTAAAATATGAATTTATATGTTTATTTTAAAAGTAATACCCTTAAAACCTAGCTTAAAATCCAAACGCGTATGGTTACCTTAATAAAAACCCCTTAAAATGTAGCTAAAGGTTGCAGCTTTATCAAATTAAATCAATAATTCCATTACTATTCGGCAATCATGAACAGATCGATGCGCAAGAGTGACATTAAATGGCTGCCTACTGCAAAATCGATATCAAAATGCTTGTAAAATATGAATTTATATGTTTATTTTAAAAGTAATACCCTTAAAACCTAGCTTAAAATCCAAACGCGTATGGTTACCTTAATAAAAACCCCTTAAAATGTAGCTAAAGGTTGCAGCTTTATCAAATTAAATCAATAATTCCATTACTATTCGGCAATCATGAACAGATCGATGCGCAAGAGTGACATTAAATGGCTGCCTACTGCAAAATCGATATCAAAATGCTTGTAAAATATGAATTTATATGTTTATTTTAAAAGTAATACCCTTAAAACCTAGCTTAAAATCCAAACGCGTATGGTTACCTTAATAAAAACCCCTTAAAATGTAGCTAAAGGTTGCAGCTTTATCAAATTAAATCAATAATTCCATTACTATTCGGCAATCATGAACAGATCGATGCGCAAGAGTGACATTAAATGGCTGCCTACTGCAAAATCGATATCAAAATGCTTGTAAAATATGAATTTATATGTTTATTTTAAAAGTAATACCCTTAAAACCTAGCTTAAAATCCAAACGCGTACGGTTACCTTAATAAAAACCCCTTAAAATGTAGCTAAAGGTTGCAGCTTTATCAAATTATATCAATAATTCCATTACTATTCGGCAATCATGAACAGATCGATGCGCAAGAGTGACATTAAATGGCTGCCTACTGCAAAATCGATATCAAAATGCTTGTAAAATATGAATTTATATGTTTATTTTAAAAGTAATACCCTTAAAACCTAGCTTAAAATCCAAACGCGTATGGTTACCTTAATAAAAACCCCTTAAAATGTAGCTAAAGGTTGCAGCTTTATCAAATTAAATCAATAATTCCATTACTATTCGGCAATCATGAACAGATCGATGCGCAAGAGTGACATTAAATGGCTGCCTACTGCAAAATCGATATCAAAATGCTTGTAAAATATGAATTTATATGTTTATTTTAAAAGTAATACCCTTAAAACCTAGCTTAAAATCCAAACGCGTATGGTTACCTTAATAAAAACCCCTTAAAATGTAGCTAAAGGTTGCAGCTTTATCAAATTAAATCAATAATTCCATTACTATTCGGCAATCATGAACAGATCGATGCGCAAGAGTGACATTAAATGGCTGCCTACTGCAAAATCGATATCAAAATGCTTGTAAAATATGAATTTATATGTTTATTTTAAAAGTAATACCCTTAAAACCTAGCTTAAAATCCAAACGCGTATGGTTACCTTAATAAAAACCCCTTAAAATGTAGCTAAAGGTTGCAGCTTTATCAAATTAAATCAATAATTCCATTACTATTCGGCAATCATGAACAGATCGATGCGCAAGAGTGACATTAAATGGCTGCCTACTGCAAAATCGATATCAAAATGCTTGTAAAATATGAATTTATATGTTTATTTTAAAAGTAATACCCTTAAAACCTAGCTTAAAATCCAAACGCGTATGGTTACCTTAATAAAAACCCCTTAAAATGTAGCTAAAGGTTGCAGCTTTATCAAATTAAATCAATAATTCCATTACTATTCGGCAATCATGAACAGATCGATGCGCAAGAGTGACATTAAATGGCTGCCTACTGCAAAATCGATATCAAAATGCTTGTAAAATATGAATTTATATGTTTATTTTAAAAGTAATACCCTTAAAACCTAGCTTAAAATCCAAACGCGTATGGTTACCTTAATAAAAACCCCTTAAAATGTAGCTAAAGGTTGCAGCTTTATCAAATTAAATCAATAATTCCATTACTATTCGGCAATCATGAACAGATCGATGCGCAAGAGTGACATTAAATGGCTGCCTACTGCAAAATCGATATCAAAATGCTTGTAAAATATGAATTTATATGTTTATTTTAAAAGTAATACCCTTAAAACCTAGCTTAAAATCCAAACGCGTATGGTTACCTTAATAAAAACCCCTTAAAATGTAGCTAAAGGTTGCAGCTTTATCAAATTAAATCAATAATTCCATTACTATTCGGCAATCATGAACAGATCGATGCGCAAGAGTGACATTAAATGGCTGCCTACTGCAAAATCGATATCAAAATGCTTGTAAAATATGAATTTATATGTTTATTTTAAAAGTAATACCCTTAAAACCTAGCTTAAAATCCAAACGCGTATGGTTACCTTAATAAAAACCCCTTAAAATGTAGCTAAAGCTTGCAGCTTTATCAAATTAAATCAATAATTCCATTACTATTCGGCAATCATGAACAGATCGATGCGCAAGAGTGACATTAAATGGCTGCCTACTGCAAAATCGATATCAAAATGCTTGTAAAATATGAATTTATATGTTTATTTTAAAAGTAATACCCTTAAAACCTAGCTTAAAATCCAAACGCGTATGGTTACCTTAATAAAAACCCCTTAAAATATAGCTAAAGGTTGCAGCTTTATCAAATTAAATCAATAATTCCATTACTATTCGGCAATCATGAACAGATCGATGCGCAAGAGTGACATTAAATGGCTGCCTACTGCAAAATCAATTATTATTATTATTATTTATTATTATTACTACTGCAAAATCGATATCAAAATGCTTGTAAAATATGAATTTATATGTTTATTTCAAAAGTAATACCCTTAAAACCTAGCTTAAAATCCAAACGCGTATGGTTACCTTAATAACAACCCCTTAAAATGTAGCTAAAGGTTGCAGCTTTATCAAATTAAATCAATAATTCCATTACTATTCGGCAATCATGAACAGATCGATGCGCAAGAGTGACATTAAATGGCTGCCTACTGCAAAATCGATATCAAAATGCTTGTAAAATATGAATTTATATGTTTATTTTAAAAGTAATACCCTTAAAACCTAGCTTAAAATCCAAACGCGTATGGTTACCTTAATAAAAACCCCTTAAAATGTAGCTAAAGGTTGCAGCTTTATCAAATTAAATCAATAATTCCATTACTATTCGGCAATCATGAACAGATCGATGCGCAAGAGTGACATTAAATGGCTGCCTACTGCAAAATCGATATCAAAATGCTTGTAAAATATGAATTTATATGTTTATTTTAAAAGTAATACCCTTAAAACCTAGCTTAAAATCCAAACGCGTATGGTTACCTTAATAAAAACCCCTTAAAATGTAGCTAAAGGTTGCAGCTTTATCAAATTAAATCAATAATTCCATTACTATTCGGCAATCATGAACAGATCGATGCGCAAGAGTGACATTAAATGGCTGCCTACTGCAAAATCGATATCAAAATGCTTGTAAAATATGAATTTATATGTTTATTTTAAAAGTAATACCCTTAAAACCTAGCTTAAAATCCAAACGCGTATGGTTACCTTAATAAAAACCCCTTAAAATGTAGCTAAAGGTTGCAGCTTTATCAAATTAAATCAATAATTCCATTACTATTCGGCAATCATGAACAGATCGATGCGCAAGAGTGACATTAAATGGCTGCCTACTGCAAAATCGATATCAAAATGCTTGTAAAATATGAATTTATATGTTTATTTTAAAAGTAATACCCTTAAAACCTAGCTTAAAATCCAAACGCGTATGGTTACCTTAATAAAAACCCCTTAAAATATAGCTAAAGGTTGCAGCTTTATCAAATTAAATCAATAATTCCATTACTATTCGGCAATCATGAACAGATCGATGCGCAAGAGTGACATTAAATGGCTGCCTACTGCAAAATCAATTATTATTATTATTATTTATTATTATTACTACTGCAAAATCGATATCAAAATGCTTGTAAAATATGAATTTATATGTTTATTTCAAAAGTAATACCCTTAAAACCTAGCTTAAAATCCAAACGCGTATGGTTACCTTAATAAAAACCCCTTAAAATGTAGCTAAAGGTTGCAGCTTTATCAAATTAAATCAATAATTCCATTACTATTCGGCAATCATGAACAGATCAATGCGCAAGAGTGACATTAAATGGCTGCCTACTGCAAAATCGATATCAAAATGCTTGTAAAATATGAATTTATATGTTTATTTTAAAAGTAATACCCTTAAAACCTAGCTTAAAATCCAAACGCGTATGGTTACCTTAATAAAAACCCCTTAAAATGTAGCTAAAGGTTGCAGCTTTATCAAATTAAATCAATAATTCCATTACTATTCGGCAATCATGAACAGATCGATGCGCAAGAGTGACATTAAATGGCTGCCTACTGCAAAATCGATATCAAACTGCTTGTAAAATATGAATTTATATGTTTATTTTAAAAGTAATACCCTTAAAACCTAGCTTAAAATCCAAACGCGTATGGTTACCTTAATAAAAACCATTTAAAATGTAGCTATAGGTTGCAGCTTTATCAAATTAAATTAATAATTCCATTACTATTCGGCAGGCGCGGATCCAGAAAAATATTTCGGGGGGGGTTTTAAAAAGTAATTCCTTAAAATTTATAAAATGTCTTTTAATTTGTATGTAGTTTTATAGTCGATCCACATATTTCGGGGGGGGTTTCAACCCCCAAAACCCCCCCTGGATCCGCCACTGCTATTCGGCAATCATGAACAGATCGATGCGCAAGAGTGACATTAAATGGCTGCCTACTGCAAAATCGATATCAAAATGCTTGTAAAATATGAATTTATATGTTTTTTTTAAAAGTAATACCCTTAAAACCTAGCTTAAAATCCAAACGCGTATGGTTACCTTAATAAAAACCCCTTAAAATGTAGCTAAAGGTTGCAGCTTTATCAAATTAAATCAATAATTCCATTACTATTCGGCAATCATGAACAGATCGATGCGCAAGAGTGACATTAAATGGCTGCCTACTGCAAAATCGATATCAAAATGCTTGTAAAATATGAATTTATATGTTTATTTTAAAAGTAATACCCTTAAAACCTAGCTTAAAAGCCAAACGCGTATGGTTACCTTAATAAAAACCCCTTAAAATGTAGCTAAAGGTTGCAGCTTTATCAAATTAAATCAATAATTCCATTACTATTCGGCAATCATGAACAGATCGATGCGCAAGAGTGACATTAAATGGCTGCCTACTGCAAAATCGATATCAAAATGCTTGTAAAATATGAATTTATATGTTTATTTTAAAAGTAATACCCTTAAAACCTAGCTTAAAATCCAAACGCGTATGGTTACCTTAATAAAAACCCCTTAAAATGTAGCTAAAGGTTGCAGCTTTATCAAATTAAATCAATAATTCCATTACTATTCGGCAATCATGAACAGATCGATGCGCAAGAGTGACATTAAATGGCTGCCTACTGCAAAATCGATATCAAAATGCTTGTAAAATATGAATTTATATGTTTATTTTAAAAGTAATACCCTTAAAACCTAGCTTAAAATCCAAACGCGTATGGTTACCTTAATAAAAACCCCTTAAAATGTAGCTAAAGGTTGCAGCTTTATCAAATTAAATCAATAATTCCATTACTATTCGGCAATCATGAACAGATCGATGCGCAAGAGTGACATTAAATGGCTGCCTACTGCAAAATCGATATCAAACTGCTTGTAAAATATGAATTTATATGTTTATTTTAAAAGTAATACCCTTAAAACCTAGCTTAAAATCCAAACGCGTATGGTTACCTTAATAAAAACCCCTTAAAATGTAGCTAAAGGTTGCAGCTTTATCAAATTATATCAATAATTCCATTACTATTCGGCAATCATGAACAGATCGATGCGCAAGAGTGACATTAAATGGCTGCCTACTGCAAAATCGATATCAAAATGCTTGTAAAATATGAATTTATATGTTTATTTTAAAAGTAATACCCTTAAAACCTAGCTTAAAATCCAAACGCGTATGGTTACCTTAATAAAAACCCCTTAAAATGTAGCTAAAGGTTGCAGCTTTATCAAATTAAATCAATAATTCCATTACTATTCGGCAATCATGAACAGATCGATGCGCAAGAGTGACATTAAATGGCTGCCTACTGCAAAATCGATATCAAAATGCTTGTAAAATATGAATTTATATGTTTATTTTAAAAGTAATACCCTTAAAACCTAGCTTAAAATCCAAACGCGTATGGTTACCTTAATAAAAACCCCTTAAAATGTAGCTAAAGGTTGCAGCTTTATCAAATTAAATCAATAATTCCATTACTATTCGGCAATCATGAACAGATCGATGCGCAAGAGTGACATTAAATGGCTGCCTACTGCAAAATCGATATCAAAATGCTTGTAAAATATGAATTTATATGTTTATTTTAAAAGTAATACCCTTAAAACCTAGCTTAAAATCCAAACGCGTATGGTTACCTTAATAAAAACCCCTTAAAATGTAGCTAAAGGTTGCAGCTTTATCAAATTAAATCAATAATTCCATTACTATTCGGCAATCATGAACAGATCGATGCGCAAGAGTGACATTAAATGGCTGCCTACTGCAAAATCGATATCAAAATGCTTGTAAAATATGAATTTATATGTTTATTTTAAAAGTAATACCCTTAAAACCTAGCTTAAAATCCAAACGCGTATGGTTACCTTAATAAAAACCCCTTAAAATGTAGCTAAAGGTTGCAGCTTTATCAAATTAAATCAATAATTCCATTACTATTCGGCAATCATGAACAGATCGATGCGCAAGAGTGACATTAAATGGCTGCCTACTGCAAAATCGATATCAAAATGCTTGTAAAATATGAATTTATATGTTTATTTTAAAAGTAATACCCTTAAAACCTAGCTTAAAATCCAAACGCGTATGGTTACCTTAATAAAAACCCCTTAAAATGTAGCTAAAGGTTGCAGCTTTATCAAATTAAATCAATAATTCCATTACTATTCGGCAATCATGAACAGATCGATGCGCAAGAGTGACATTAAATGGCTGCCTACTGCAAAATCGATATCAAAATGCTTGTAAAATATGAATTTATATGTTTATTTTAAAAGTAATACCCTTAAAACCTAGCTTAAAATCCAAACGCGTATGGTTACCTTAATAAAAACCCCTTAAAATGTAGCTAAAGGTTGCAGCTTTATCAAATTAAATCAATAATTCCATTACTATTCGGCAATCATGAACAGATCGATGCGCAAGAGTGACATTAAATGGCTGCCTACTGCAAAATCGATATCAAAATGCTTGTAAAATATGAATTTATATGTTTATTTTAAAAGTAATACCCTTAAAACCTAGCTTAAAATCCAAACGCGTATGGTTACCTTAATAAAAACCCCTTAAAATGTAGCTAAAGGTTGCAGCTTTATCAAATTAAATCAATAATTCCATTACTATTCGGCAATCATGAACAGATCGATGCGCAAGAGTGACATTAAATGGCTGCCTACTGCAAAATCGATATCAAAATGCTTGTAAAATATGAATTTATATGTTTATTTTAAAAGTAATACCCTTAAAACCTAGCTTAAAATCCAAACGCGTATGGTTACCTTAATAAAAACCCCTTAAAATGTAGCTAAAGGTTGCAGCTTTATCAAATTAAATCAATAATTCCATTACTATTCGGCAATCATGAACAGATCGATGCGCAAGAGTGACATTAAATGGCTGCCTACTGCAAAATCGATATCAAAATGCTTGTAAAATATGAATTTATATGTTTATTTTAAAAGTAATACCCTTAAAACCTAGCTTAAAAGCCAAACGCGTATGGTTACCTTAATAAAAACCCCTTAAAATGTAGCTAAAGGTTGCAGCTTTATCAAATTAAATCAATAATTCCATTACTATTCGGCAATCATGAACAGATCGATGCGCAAGAGTGACATTAAATGGCTGCCTACTGCAAAATCGATATCAAAATGCTTGTAAAATATGAATTTATATGTTTATTTTAAAAGTAATACCCTTAAAACCTAGCTTAAAATCCAAACGCGTATGGTTACCTTAATAAAAACCCCTTAAAATATAGCTAAAGGTTGCAGCTTTATCAAATTAAATCAATAATTCCATTACTATTCGGCAATCATGAACAGATCGATGCGCAAGAGTGACATTAAATGGCTGCCTACTGCAAAATCAATTATTATTATTATTATTTATTATTATTACTACTGCAAAATCGATATCAAAATGCTTGTAAAATATGAATTTATATGTTTATTTCAAAAGTAATACCCTTAAAACCTAGCTTAAAATCCAAACGCGTATGGTTACCTTAATAAAAACCCCTTAAAATGTAGCTAAAGGTTGCAGCTTTATCAAATTAAATCAATAATTCCATTACTATTCGGCAATCATGAACAGATCGATGCGCAAGAGTGACATTAAATGGCTGCCTACTGCAAAATCGATATCAAAATGCTTGTAAAATATGAATTTATATGTTTATTTTAAAAGTAATACCCTTAAAACCTAGCTTAAAATCCAAACGCGTATGGTTACCTTAATAAAAACCCCTTAAAATGTAGCTAAAGGTTGCAGCTTTATCAAATTAAATCAATAATTCCATTACTATTCGGCAATCATGAACAGATCGATGCGCAAGAGTGACATTAAATGGCTGCCTACTGCAAAATCGATATCAAAATGCTTGTAAAATATGAATTTATATGTTTATTTTAAAAGTAATACCCTTAAAACCTAGCTTAAAATCCAAACGCGTATGGTTACCTTAATAAAAACCCCTTAAAATGTAGCTAAAGGTTGCAGCTTTATCAAATTAAATCAATAATTCCATTACTATTCGGCAATCATGAACAGATCGATGCGCAAGAGTGACATTAAATGGCTGCCTACTGCAAAATCGATATCAAAATGCTTGTAAAATATGAATTTATATGTTTATTTTAAAAGTAATACCCTTAAAACCTAGCTTAAAATCCATACGCGTATGGTTACCTTAATAAAAACCCCTTAAAATGTAGCTAAAGGTTGCAGCTTTATCAAATTAAATCAATAATTCCATTACTATTCGGCAATCATGAACAGATCGATGCGCAAGAGTGACATTAAATGGCTGCCTACTGCAAAATCGATATCAAAATGCTTGTAAAATATGAATTTATATGTTTATTTTAAAAGTAATACCCTTAAAACCTAGCTTAAAATCCAAACGCGTATGGTTACCTTAATAAAAACCCCTTAAAATATAGCTAAAGGTTGCAGCTTTATCAAATTAAATCAATAATTCCATTACTATTCGGCAATCATGAACAGATCGATGCGCAAGAGTGACATTAAATGGCTGCCTACTGCAAAATCAATTATTATTATTATTATTTATTATTATTACTACTGCAAAATCGATATCAAAATGCTTGTAAAATATGAATTTATATGTTTATTTCAAAAGTAATACCCTTAAAACCTAGCTTAAAATCCAAACGCGTATGGTTACCTTAATAAAAACCCCTTAAAATGTAGCTAAAGGTTGCAGCTTTATCAAATTAAATCAATAATTCCATTACTATTCGGCAATCATGAACAGATCGATGCGCAAGAGTGACATTAAATGGCTGCCTACTGCAAAATCGATATCAAAATGCTTGTAAAATATGAATTTATATGTTTATTTTAAAAGTAATACCCTTAAAACCTAGCTTAAAATCCAAACGCGTATGGTTACCTTAATAAAAACCCCTTAAAATGTAGCTAAAGGTTGCAGCTTTATCAAATTAAATCAATAATTCCATTACTATTCGGCAATCATGAACAGATCGATGCGCAAGAGTGACATTAAATGGCTGCCTACTGCAAAATCGATATCAAACTGCTTGTAAAATATGAATTTATATGTTTATTTTAAAAGTAATACCCTTAAAACCTAGCTTAAAATCCAAACGCGTATGGTTACCTTAATAAAAACCCCTTAAAATGTAGCTATAGGTTGCAGCTTTATCAAATTAAATTAATAATTCCATTACTATTCGGCAATCATGAACAGATCGATGCGCAAGAGTGACATTAAATGGCTGCCTACTGCAAAATCGATATCAAAATGCTTGTAAAATATGAATTTATATGTTTATTTTAAAAGTAATACCCTTAAAACCTAGCTTAAAATCCAAACGCGTATGGTTACCTTAATAAAAACCCCTTAAAATGTAGCTAAAGGTTGCAGCTTTATCAAATTAAATCAATAATTCCATTACTATTCGGCAATCATGAACAGATCGATGCGCAAGAGTGACATTAAATGGCTGCCTACTGCAAAATCGATATCAAAATGCTTGTAAAATATGAATTTATATGTTTATTTTAAAAGTAATACCCTTAAAACCTAGCTTAAAATCCAAACGCGTATGGTTACCTTAATAAAAACCCCTTAAAATGTAGCTAAAGGTTGCAGCTTTATCAAATTAAATCAATAATTCCATTACTATTCGGCAATCATGAACAGATCGATGCGCAAGAGTGACATTAAATGGCTGCCTACTGCAAAATCGATATCAAAATGCTTGTAAAATATTGTTACGAAAATACCAGTTCTAGTGGGCTAGTACGAATCACTGGATTGTGCAATTTGAAATAAACAAACACACTTAGTTCCTCAAACGCAGTCAATAAGAACCAACAGTCACTTTATTTAACAGATTTACACTTCACTGTCTTTACACTTAAATATTCGCTTAATTATTCCGCGTGGCAACTCCGCTAGTCAAAATCAGACTGACTCGCTGCGCAGCACCCGGCTGCCTTTTATACCTGTCCGGCCATCGCGCAGATCGTTCCCGCACATTCTGGAGTGGACTGACGGTTTCCATGACGATCGCGACCATCATTGCCAGGTTGGACTAGAAGTTTCCATCATTGCCAGGTTGGACTAGAAGTTTCCCTTATTATCGCGGCCGTCATTGCCAGATTGAATTATAGCACGGCGCGTAGCGACAGGGTTGCTTTGCACAGCGACAGACTGTCTTATCGTTACACTGCCCACCACTTAGACTTGTTCGACCCGAACAAGTGCCGAGGTTCCGCTGTGATACGGCGCCAGGCGCTCCAAATGGACTACCTTCAGCTTAGCGCCTTTACTACTGCAACGTTGAATCCTGTAGACCACGTCGTTAATCCTAGTCACGACTGTGTAAGGTCCTTCCCATGACGTTTGCAGTTTCGGAGACAACCCTTTCCTCCGCTGCGGGTTGTAGAGCATTACCAGATCGCCTTCCTGGAACCCTGCTGAGTTGGCTCGCAGATCATATCGGGCTTTCGCCTTATCGCTGACGAGTTTGGTGCGGCTCCTTATGAACTGGTGAATTTCCTCCAGTTCCGCCCGCTTATTGACCACGTAGTCAGTCCTAGCGCCTCCCGTCGTGCTGACCACCCCGAACTTCAAGTCAGCGGGTAACCGCAACTCTGTGCCGAACACTGCTCGGGCCGGAGTGAGTGATGTCGTGTCGTGCGGGGCTGACCTATACGCCATCAGGAACAGGGGGATATGCGTGTCCCAATCCTTTTGATTCCTGCCTACCACCTTCCGCAGATATTCTTCCAGTGTCCGGTTAAAACGTTCCACCATGCCGTCGGACTGTGGGTGCAAAGGAGTGGTACGAGTTTTCCTTATCCCCAGCAGCTCACACACTTCCTTGAATACCGCAGACTCGAAATTCCGGCCTTGATCTGAGTGCAACTCCAACGGAACTCCGAACCTGGCTACCCAGTTGTTTACCAGCTTTTCCGAGATCGTAGTGGCCTCCTGGTTAGGAATAGGGTACACTTCGGGCCATTTGCTGAAGTAATCCATTACCACCAGCACATATTTGTTGCCTTGAGTGCTGACTGGGAATGGGCCAGCGACGTCCATAGCAATCCGCTCGAAGGGCGCTCCCACGTTGTCCTGCTGCATGCGGCCCCGAGACTTTCTTGTCGGACCTTTCGCGGCTGCACATCGGTCACAGCTCTTAATCCATTCGGCTACAGATTCCTGGCATCCTACCCAGTAGAATCGTCTTTTTATCTTGGCGACGGTTTTGGTGATGCCCAGGTGCCCTCCACTGGAGTCGTTATGGTATGCCTCGATGACCTCGTTGATTCTGCATTTCGGCACTACCATTAGGGAGTTGCTGGCCCGACCATCCGCGCTCTCCCATTCGCGATACAGGCATCCTTCCCTCAGCCGCAGACTTTCCCACTGCGCCCAGTAAGCCTTAGCGATCGGGCTTTCACCGGCCATCTCCCGCCAGTCTGGACGTGCGCCTTGCTCCTTGCCTTCGACGATTTTTGCAAGATCCGCATCCTCGCGCTGGTCCTTTTGTAGCCTCTCCGCAGACCACTCTTCCTCTGGCATAACGCTTACCAACCGGACGTCCACTATCTGTTCTTTGCTTTCGGCTCGCGAGCACTGCCTGCATTCGACTTCGCACGGACGGCGTGACAAGGCATCGGCATTTCCATGGCTACTGCCCTTGCGATGCTCTATCGTGTAGTCGTAGCCCTGCAGTCGCTCGATCCACCGCGCCAATTGCCCTTCAGGATCTTTAAAGTTCAGGAGCCATCTCAATGCCGCATGATCTGTGCGCAGGCGAAACCTTCGTCCATACAGATATTTGTGGAAGTGTTTTACGCAGTCCAATACCGCCAGCAGTTCTCTCCGTGTCACACAGTAGTTGCGCTCCGGTTTCGACAGAATCCTACTGTAGTACGCTATCACTTGTTCTTGGCCGTCTATTATCTGTGATAGCACACCGCCAATACTATGCCCGCTCGCATCCGTATCCAGCACAAACATCTCTCCAGGCACGGGGAAGGCCAGAATTGGAGCAGTGCACAGTTTTTCCTTCAGACGCACAAAAGCCTGCTCCTGCTCTTCGTTCCACTCGAAGGCTTGGCTCTTTTTCGTCAGTTTGTGCAAGCTGCTGGCTATGTTCGCGAATCCCGGAACAAATCGGCGGTAGTATGTGCACAGACCCAGGAAGCTGCGGAGTTCGTGTAGATTGCGTGGCCGGGGCCACTCCTTCACCGCCGTGATTTTGCCTTCATCCGTATGTACTCCGCGGGCAGAAACCGTATGACCCAGATACTTGACCTCTTTTTGGAACAGCGAGCACTTCTTCGGGTTGAGTTTAAGCCCAGCTTTTTGTATCCGCTCGAATACCTCCTTTAGCTTTCCCAGGTGGTCGTCGAAGCTTTTACCCATCACGATTATGTCGTCGAGGTACACCAGGCACGTCCGCCAATGCAGCCCCTTTAGCACGCGTTCCATTAGCCGCTCGAATGTTGCTGGTGCGTTGCAGAGTCCAAACGGCATGACGGTGAACTGCCACAAACCATCGCCCACACTGAAAGCCGTCTTCTCCTTGTCCTTGTCTGCAAGCTCTACCTGCCAATAGCCGCTGCGTAAGTCGAGCGTGGAGAACCACTGTGTGCCTGACAGCGTGTCCAGGGTGTCATCGATCCGCGGTAGTGGATAACTGTCCTTCTTGGTCACATCATTGAGCTTCCGATAGTCCACACAAAACCGGGTACTGCCATCCTTTTTCTTGACTAGCACGACCGGCGAACACCAGGGGCCCGAAGAAGGCTCTATGACCTTTTCTTTCCGCATGTTTTCGATCAAGTTTGTGACCTCTTCCCTCTTGGCCAGAGGAACTCGTCTTGGCGGTTGGCGAATCGGTTTTGCACTTCCGGTGTCGATGTTGTGCTTCACTATGGCTGTTCTTCCGCCTGCCTCTGCCGCAAATATTGCCCCATAGTGCTGCAGGAGTGACCTTGCCTTCTGTTTCTGCTTGGCCGTCAACTCGCTGCTCCACTGGTTCTCCTGCGGTATGGCGTCCATATTAAAACCGCTCTTCTTATTATCTCCCGGCGGGCTACTCTCGCAATTGACCACTGCTACAGCTTCCTTACAGTCGCCAATTACCTCACCTTTCCCGACATATCTGGGTGCATTCAGGGGGTTCAGTATTCTGACCGGTATTCTGCCATTCCTAGGTTCCACTAATGTACGTCCGATGATGATGTTGTCGTGTCCTTGTTTCGGTGCTTCTACAACCCACAGCCGACTCGTCCGCTCGTCCTCGTCCACCTTTGCCCACACAATCGCCTCAGAATTCGCTGGTATCCTCTGGTGTTGACACGATACAACCTTCTTTACCGCCACGCTTCGCTCATAGCCGGTGTGCAGCGGGAATTCAACGTTGGCATATCTCAGCACATGTCCTTTCAGGTCCAGCGTAAAACCGTGCCTAATCATGAAATCCACGCCGATAATCACGTCGTCCATTATATCCGCGACGATGAACTCATGTTCCAGGCTGCTGGTGCCGATAGTAATCGTTTTTGTAACTTTCCCTCTTACCGGCGCGCGCTCGCCAGTCGCAGTCCGCAGCTGTATGCCATGCAGCGGTTCCCAGTTCCTCAGCAGCTTCCTTTTTATGATCGAATATGACGCTCCAGTATCCAATGTCAACACGAACAGCTTCCCATCTATCCTTCCTTCAATTGTCAAGCTGCTGGGCTGTCGTTTCAGCTGTGAGACAAGGACGGTGGGGCGGCAGATTGTGGGGATCAGCTCACGCCCCTTTGGGCTGACCCGTTTTAGTTTAACGACCCGCCGTCCTCAGCCCTGCGCTTGTTGGCTGGGCCTCGATTATCAGTATTCCTCGCTTCAGGCGATTGCGATCGAGAACGGGAACGCCTCTCTCGTTGGCGGCAGTCTCGTGATATGTGGCCCTGCTTGCCACATACCCAGCATACAACTTTCGAGGAGACCACCCGTGGCCTGCCCGGTGGCTCAGAGCTTATTGCCTGGATCGCAATGTCGTTGTCCGGCTGGATCTGGCGTGGACTGACGGTTTCCATGACGATCGCGACCATCATTGCCAGGTTGGACTAGAAGTTTCCATCATTGCCAGGTTGGACTAGAAGTTTCCATCATTGCCAGGTTGGACTAGAAGTTTCCCTTATTATCGCGGCCGTCATTGCCAGATTGAATTATAGCACGGCGCGTAGCGACAGGGTTGCTTTGCACAGCGACAGACTGTCTTATCGTTACACTGCCCACCACTTAGACTTGTTCGACCCGAACAAGTGCCGAGGTTCCGCTGTGATAAGGCGCCAGGCGCTCCAAATGGACTACCTTCAGCTTAGCGCCTTTACTACTGCAACGTTGAATCCTGTAGACCACGTCGTTAATCCTAGTCACGACTGTGTAAGGTCCTTCCCATGACGTTTGCAGTTTCGGAGACAACCCTTTCCTCCGCTGCGGGTTGTAGAGCATTACCAGATCGCCTTCCTGGAACCCTGCTGAGTTGGCTCGCAGATCATATCGGGCTTTCGCCTTATCGCTGACGAGTTTGGTGCGGCTCCTTATGAACTGGTGAATTTCCTCCAGTTCCGCCCGCTTATTGACCACGTAGTCAGTCCTAGCGCCTCCCGTCGTGCTGACCACCCCGAACTTCAAGTCAGCGGGTAACCGCAACTCTGTGCCGAACACTGCTCGGGCCGGAGTGAGTGATGTCGTGTCGTGCGGGGCTGACCTATACGCCATCAGGAACAGGGGGATATGCGTGTCCCAATCCTTTTGATTCCTGCCTACCACCTTCCGCAGATATTCTTCCAGTGTCCGGTTAAAACGTTCCACCATGCCGTCGGACTGTGGGTGCAAAGGAGTGGTACGAGTTTTCCTTATCCCCAGCAGCTCACACACTTCCTTGAATACCGCAGACTCGAAATTCCGGCCTTGATCTGAGTGCAACTCCAACGGAACTCCGAACCTGGCTACCCAGTTGTTTACCAGCTTTTCCGAGATCGTAGTGGCCTCCTGGTTAGGAATAGGGTACACTTCGGGCCATTTGCTGAAGTAATCCATTACCACCAGCACATATTTGTTGCCTTGAGTGCTGACTGGGAATGGGCCAGCGACGTCCATAGCAATCCGCTCGAAGGGCGCTCCCACGTTGTACTGCTGCATGCGGCCCCGAGACTTTCTTGTCGGACCTTTCGCGGCTGCACATCGGTCACAGCTCTTAATCCATTCGGCTACAGATTCCTGGCATCCTACCCAGTAGAATCGTCTTTTTATCTTGGCGACGGTTTTGGTGATGCCCAGGTGCCCTCCACTGGAGTCGTTATGGTATGCCTCGATGACCTCGTTGATTCTGCATTTCGGCACTACCATTAGGGAGTTGCTGGCCCGACCATCCGCGCTCTCCCATTCGCGATACAGGCATCCTTCCCTCAGCCGCAGACTTTCCCACTGCGCCCAGTAAGCCTTAGCGATCGGGCTTTCACCGGCCATCTCCCGCCAGTCTGGACGTGCGCCTTGCTCCTTGCCTTCGACGATTTTTGCAAGATCCGCATCCTCGCGCTGGTCCTTTTGTAGCCTCTCCGCAGACCACTCTTCCTCTGGCATAACGCTTACCAACCGGACGTCCACTATCTGTTCTTTGCTTTCGGCTCGCGAGCACTGCCTGCATTCGACTTCGCACGGACGGCGTGACAAGGCATCGGCATTTCCATGGCTACTGCCCTTGCGATGCTCTATCGTGTAGTCGTAGCCCTGCAGTCGCTCGATCCACCGCGCCAATTGCCCTTCAGGATCTTTAAAGTTCAGGAGCCATCTCAATGCCGCATGATCTGTGCGCAGGCGAAACCTTCGTCCATACAGATATTTGTGGAAGTGTTTTACGCAGTCCAATACCGCCAGCAGTTCTCTCCGTGTCACACAGTAGTTGCGCTCCGGTTTCGACAGAATCCTACTGTAGTACGCTATCACTTGTTCTTGGCCGTCTATTATCTGTGATAGCACACCGCCAATACTATGCCCGCTCGCATCCGTATCCAGCACAAACATCTCTCCAGGCACGGGGAAGGCCAGAATTGGAGCAGTGCACAGTTTTTCCTTCAGACGCACAAAAGCCTGCTCCTGCTCTTCGTTCCACTCGAAGGCTTGGCTCTTTTTCGTCAGTTTGTGCAAGCTGCTGGCTATGTTCGCGAATCCCGGAACAAATCGGCGGTAGTATGTGCACAGACCCAGGAAGCTGCGGAGTTCGTGTAGATTGCGTGGCCGGGGCCACTCCTTCACCGCCGTGATTTTGCCTTCATCCGTATGTACTCCGCGGGCAGAAACCGTATGACCCAGATACTTGACCTCTTTTTGGAACAGCGAGCACTTCTTCGGGTTGAGTTTAAGCCCAGCTTTTTGTATCCGCTCGAATACCTCCTTTAGCTTTCCCAGGTGGTCGTCGAAGCTTTTACCCATCACGATTATGTCGTCGAGGTACACCAGGCACGTCCGCCAATGCAGCCCCTTTAGCACGCGTTCCATTAGCCGCTCGAATGTTGCTGGTGCGTTGCAGAGTCCAAACGGCATGACGGTGAACTGCCACAAACCATCGCCCACACTGAAAGCCGTCTTCTCCTTGTCCTTGTCTGCAAGCTCTACCTGCCAATAGCCGCTGCGTAAGTCGAGCGTGGAGAACCACTGTGTGCCTGACAGCGTGTCCAGGGTGTCATCGATCCGCGGTAGTGGATAACTGTCCTTCTTGGTCACATCATTGAGCTTCCGATAGTCCACACAAAACCGGGTACTGCCATCCTTTTTCTTGACTAGCACGACCGGCGAACACCAGGGGCCCGAAGAAGGCTCTATGACCTTTTCTTTCCGCATGTTTTCGATCAAGTTTGTGACCTCTTCCCTCTTGGCCAGAGGAACTCGTCTTGGCGGTTGGCGAATCGGTTTTGCACTTCCGGTGTCGATGTTGTGCTTCACTATGGCTGTTCTTCCGCCTGCCTCTGCCGCAAATATTGCCCCATAGTGCTGCAGGAGTGACCTTGCCTTCTGTTTCTGCTTGGCCGTCAACTCGCTGCTCCACTGGTTCTCCTGCGGTATGGCGTCCATATTAAAACCGCTCTTCTTATTATCTCCCGGCGGGCTACTCTCGCAATTGACCACTGCTACAGCTTCCTTACAGTCGCCAATTACCTCACCTTTCCCGACATATCTGGGTGCATTCAGGGGGTTCAGTATTCTGACCGGTATTCTGCCATTCCTAGGTTCCACTAATGTACGTCCGATGATGATGTTGTCGTGTCCTTGTTTCGGTGCTTCTACAACCCACAGCCGACTCGTCCGCTCGTCCTCGTCCACCTTTGCCCACACAATCGCCTCAGAATTCGCTGGTATCCTCTGGTGTTGACACGATACAACCTTCTTTACCGCCACGCTTCGCTCATAGCCGGTGTGCAGCGGGAATTCAACGTTGGCATATCTCAGCACATGTCCTTTCAGGTCCAGCGTAAAACCGTGCCTAATCATGAAATCCACGCCGATAATCACGTCGTCCATTATATCCGCGACGATGAACTCATGTTCCAGGCTGCTGGTGCCGATAGTAATCGTTTTTGTAACTTTCCCTCTTACCGGCGCGCGCTCGCCAGTCGCAGTCCGCAGCTGTATGCCATGCAGCGGTTCCCAGTTCCTCAGCAGCTTCCTTTTTATGATCGAATATGACGCTCCAGTATCCAATGTCAACACGAACAGCTTCCCATCTATCCTTCCTTCAATTGTCAAGCTGCTGGGCTGTCGTTTCAGCTGTGAGACAAGGACGGTGGGGCGGCAGATTGTGGGGATCAGCTCACGCCCCTTTGGGCTGACCCGTTTTAGTTTAACGACCCGCCGTCCTCAGCCCTGCGCTTGTTGGCTGGGCCTCGATTATCAGTATTCCTCGCTTCAGGCGATTGCGATCGAGAACGGGAACGCCTCTCTCGTTGGCGGCAGTCTCGTGATATGTGGCCCTGCTTGCCACATACCCAGCATACAACTTTCGAGGAGACCACCCGTGGCCTGCCCGGTGGCTCAGAGCTTATTGCCTGGATCGCAATGTCGTTGTCCGGCTGGATCTGGCGTGGACTGACGGTTTCCATGACGATCGCGACCATCATTGCCAGGTTGGACTAGAAGTTTCCATCATTGCCAGGTTGGACTAGAAGTTTCCATCATTGCCAGGTTGGACTAGAAGTTTCCCTTATTATCGCGGCCGTCATTGCCAGATTGAATTATAGCACGGCGCGTAGCGACAGGGTTGCTTTGCACAGCGACAGACTGTCTTATCGTTACACTGCCCACCACTTAGACTTGTTCGACCCGAACAAGTGCCGAGGTTCCGCTGTGATAAGGCGCCAGGCGCTCCAAATGGACTACCTTCAGCTTAGCGCCTTTACTACTGCAACGTTGAATCCTGTAGACCACGTCGTTAATCCTAGTCACGACTGTGTAAGGTCCTTCCCATGACGTTTGCAGTTTCGGAGACAACCCTTTCCTCCGCTGCGGGTTGTAGAGCATTACCAGATCGCCTTCCTGGAACCCTGCTGAGTTGGCTCGCAGATCATATCGGGCTTTCGCCTTATCGCTGACGAGTTTGGTGCGGCTCCTTATGAACTGGTGAATTTCCTCCAGTTCCGCCCGCTTATTGACCACGTAGTCAGTCCTAGCGCCTCCCGTCGTGCTGACCACCCCGAACTTCAAGTCAGCGGGTAACCGCAACTCTGTGCCGAACACTGCTCGGGCCGGAGTGAGTGATGTCGTGTCGTGCGGGGCTGACCTATACGCCATCAGGAACAGGGGGATATGCGTGTCCCAATCCTTTTGATTCCTGCCTACCACCTTCCGCAGATATTCTTCCAGTGTCCGGTTAAAACGTTCCACCATGCCGTCGGACTGTGGGTGCAAAGGAGTGGTACGAGTTTTCCTTATCCCCAGCAGCTCACACACTTCCTTGAATACCGCAGACTCGAAATTCCGGCCTTGATCTGAGTGCAACTCCAACGGAACTCCGAACCTGGCTACCCAGTTGTTTACCAGCTTTTCCGAGATCGTAGTGGCCTCCTGGTTAGGAATAGGGTACACTTCGGGCCATTTGCTGAAGTAATCCATTACCACCAGCACATATTTGTTGCCTTGAGTGCTGACTGGGAATGGGCCAGCGACGTCCATAGCAATCCGCTCGAAGGGCGCTCCCACGTTGTACTGCTGCATGCGGCCCCGAGACTTTCTTGTCGGACCTTTCGCGGCTGCACATCGGTCACAGCTCTTAATCCATTCGGCTACAGATTCCTGGCATCCTACCCAGTAGAATCGTCTTTTTATCTTGGCGACGGTTTTGGTGATGCCCAGGTGCCCTCCACTGGAGTCGTTATGGTATGCCTCGATGACCTCGTTGATTCTGCATTTCGGCACTACCATTAGGGAGTTGCTGGCCCGACCATCCGCGCTCTCCCATTCGCGATACAGGCATCCTTCCCTCAGCCGCAGACTTTCCCACTGCGCCCAGTAAGCCTTAGCGATCGGGCTTTCACCGGCCATCTCCCGCCAGTCTGGACGTGCGCCTTGCTCCTTGCCTTCGACGATTTTTGCAAGATCCGCATCCTCGCGCTGGTCCTTTTGTAGCCTCTCCGCAGACCACTCTTCCTCTGGCATAACGCTTACCAACCGGACGTCCACTATCTGTTCTTTGCTTTCGGCTCGCGAGCACTGCCTGCATTCGACTTCGCACGGACGGCGTGACAAGGCATCGGCATTTCCATGGCTACTGCCCTTGCGATGCTCTATCGTGTAGTCGTAGCCCTGCAGTCGCTCGATCCACCGCGCCAATTGCCCTTCAGGATCTTTAAAGTTCAGGAGCCATCTCAATGCCGCATGATCTGTGCGCAGGCGAAACCTTCGTCCATACAGATATTTGTGGAAGTGTTTTACGCAGTCCAATACCGCCAGCAGTTCTCTCCGTGTCACACAGTAGTTGCGCTCCGGTTTCGACAGAATCCTACTGTAGTACGCTATCACTTGTTCTTGGCCGTCTATTATCTGTGATAGCACACCGCCAATACTATGCCCGCTCGCATCCGTATCCAGCACAAACATCTCTCCAGGCACGGGGAAGGCCAGAATTGGAGCAGTGCACAGTTTTTCCTTCAGACGCACAAAAGCCTGCTCCTGCTCTTCGTTCCACTCGAAGGCTTGGCTCTTTTTCGTCAGTTTGTGCAAGCTGCTGGCTATGTTCGCGAATCCCGGAACAAATCGGCGGTAGTATGTGCACAGACCCAGGAAGCTGCGGAGTTCGTGTAGATTGCGTGGCCGGGGCCACTCCTTCACCGCCGTGATTTTGCCTTCATCCGTATGTACTCCGCGGGCAGAAACCGTATGACCCAGATACTTGACCTCTTTTTGGAACAGCGAGCACTTCTTCGGGTTGAGTTTAAGCCCAGCTTTTTGTATCCGCTCGAATACCTCCTTTAGCTTTCCCAGGTGGTCGTCGAAGCTTTTACCCATCACGATTATGTCGTCGAGGTACACCAGGCACGTCCGCCAATGCAGCCCCTTTAGCACGCGTTCCATTAGCCGCTCGAATGTTGCTGGTGCGTTGCAGAGTCCAAACGGCATGACGGTGAACTGCCACAAACCATCGCCCACACTGAAAGCCGTCTTCTCCTTGTCCTTGTCTGCAAGCTCTACCTGCCAATAGCCGCTGCGTAAGTCGAGCGTGGAGAACCACTGTGTGCCTGACAGCGTGTCCAGGGTGTCATCGATCCGCGGTAGTGGATAACTGTCCTTCTTGGTCACATCATTGAGCTTCCGATAGTCCACACAAAACCGGGTACTGCCATCCTTTTTCTTGACTAGCACGACCGGCGAACACCAGGGGCCCGAAGAAGGCTCTATGACCTTTTCTTTCCGCATGTTTTCGATCAAGTTTGTGACCTCTTCCCTCTTGGCCAGAGGAACTCGTCTTGGCGGTTGGCGAATCGGTTTTGCACTTCCGGTGTCGATGTTGTGCTTCACTATGGCTGTTCTTCCGCCTGCCTCTGCCGCAAATATTGCCCCATAGTGCTGCAGGAGTGACCTTGCCTTCTGTTTCTGCTTGGCCGTCAACTCGCTGCTCCACTGGTTCTCCTGCGGTATGGCGTCCATATTAAAACCGCTCTTCTTATTATCTCCCGGCGGGCTACTCTCGCAATTGACCACTGCTACAGCTTCCTTACAGTCGCCAATTACCTCACCTTTCCCGACATATCTGGGTGCATTCAGGGGGTTCAGTATTCTGACCGGTATTCTGCCATTCCTAGGTTCCACTAATGTACGTCCGATGATGATGTTGTCGTGTCCTTGTTTCGGTGCTTCTACAACCCACAGCCGACTCGTCCGCTCGTCCTCGTCCACCTTTGCCCACACAATCGCCTCAGAATTCGCTGGTATCCTCTGGTGTTGACACGATACAACCTTCTTTACCGCCACGCTTCGCTCATAGCCGGTGTGCAGCGGGAATTCAACGTTGGCATATCTCAGCACATGTCCTTTCAGGTCCAGCGTAAAACCGTGCCTAATCATGAAATCCACGCCGATAATCACGTCGTCCATTATATCCGCGACGATGAACTCATGTTCCAGGCTGCTGGTGCCGATAGTAATCGTTTTTGTAACTTTCCCTCTTACCGGCGCGCGCTCGCCAGTCGCAGTCCGCAGCTGTATGCCATGCAGCGGTTCCCAGTTCCTCAGCAGCTTCCTTTTTATGATCGAATATGACGCTCCAGTATCCAATGTCAACACGAACAGCTTCCCATCTATCCTTCCTTCAATTGTCAAGCTGCTGGGCTGTCGTTTCAGCTGTGAGACAAGGACGGTGGGGCGGCAGATTGTGGGGATCAGCTCACGCCCCTTTGGGCTGACCCGTTTTAGTTTAACGACCCGCCGTCCTCAGCCCTGCGCTTGTTGGCTGGGCCTCGATTATCAGTATTCCTCGCTTCAGGCGATTGCGATCGAGAACGGGAACGCCTCTCTCGTTGGCGGCAGTCTCGTGATATGTGGCCCTGCTTGCCACATACCCAGCATACAACTTTCGAGGAGACCACCCGTGGCCTGCCCGGTGGCTCAGAGCTTATTGCCTGGATCGCAATGTCGTTGTCCGGCTGGATCTGGCGTGGACTGACGGTTTCCATGACGATCGCGACCATCATTGCCAGGTTGGACTAGAAGTTTCCATCATTGCCAGGTTGGACTAGAAGTTTCCATCATTGCCAGGTTGGACTAGAAGTTTCCCTTATTATCGCGGCCGTCATTGCCAGATTGAATTATAGCACGGCGCGTAGCGACAGGGTTGCTTTGCACAGCGACAGACTGTCTTATCGTTACAATATGAATTTATATGTTTATTTTAAAAGTAATACCCTTAAAACCTAGCTTAAAATCCAAACGCGTATGGTTACCTTAATAAAAACCCCTTAAAATGTAGCTAAAGGTTGCAGCTTTATCAAATTAAATCAATAATTCCATTACTATTCGGCAATCATGAACAGATCGATGCGCAAGAGTGACATTAAATGGCTGCCTACTGCAAAATCGATATCAAAATGCTTGTAAAATATGAATTTATATGTTTATTTTAAAAGTAATACCCTTAAAACCTAGCTTAAAATCCAAACGCGTATGGTTACCTTAATAAAAACCCCTTAAAATGTAGCTAAAGGTTGCAGCTTTATCAAATTAAATCAATAATTCCATTACTATTCGGCAATCATGAACAGATCGATGCGCAAGAGTGACATTAAATGGCTGCCTACTGCAAAATCGATATCAAAATGCTTGTAAAATATGAATTTATATGTTTATTTTAAAAGTAATACCCTTAAAACCTAGCTTAAAATCCAAACGCGTATGGTTACCTTAATAAAAACCCCTTAAAATGTAGCTAAAGGTTGCAGCTTTATCAAATTAAATCAATAATTCCATTACTATTCGGCAATCATGAACAGATCGATGCGCAAGACTGACATTAAATGGCTGCCTACTGCAAAATCGATATCAAAATGCTTGTAAAATATGAATTTATATGTTTATTTTAAAAGTAATACCCTTAAAACCTAGCTTAAAATCCAAACGCGTATGGTTACCTTAATAAAAACCCCTTAAAATATAGCTAAAGGTTGCAGCTTTATCAAATTAAATCAATAATTCCATTACTATTCGGCAATCATGAACAGATCGATGCGCAAGAGTGACATTAAATGGCTGCCTACTGCAAAATCGATATCAAAATGCTTGTAAAATATGAATTTATATGTTTATTTTAAAAGTAATACCCTTAAAACCTAGCTTAAAATCCAAACGCGTATGGTTACCTTAATAAAAACCCCTTAAAATGTAGCTAAAGGTTGCAGCTTTATCAAATTAAATCAATAATTCCATTACTATTCGGCAATCATGAACAGATCGATGCGCAAGAGTGACATTAAATGGCTGCCTACTGCAAAATCGATATCAAAATGCTTGTAAAATATGAATTTATATGTTTATTTTAAAAGTAATACCCTTAAAACCTAGCTTAAAATTGAAACGCGTATGGTTACCTTAATAAAAACCCCTTAAAATGTAGCTAAAGGTTGCAGCTTTATCAAATTAAATCAATAATTCCATTACTATTCGGCAATCATGAACAGATCGATGCGCAAGAGTGACATTAAATGGCTGCCTACTGCAAAATCGATATCAAAATGCTTGTAAAATATGAATTTATATGTTTATTTTAAAAGTAATACCCTTAAAACCTAGCTTAAAATCCAAACGCGTATGGTTACCTTAATAAAAACCCCTTAAAATGTAGCTAAAGGTTGCAGCTTTATCAAATTAAATCAATAATTCCATTACTATTCGGCAATCATGAACAGATCGATGCGCAAGAGTGACATTAAATGGCTGCCTACTGCAAAATCGATATCAAAATGCTTGTAAAATATGAATTTAAATGTTTATTTTAAAAGTAATACCCTTAAAACCTAGCTTAAAATCCAAACGCGTATGGTTACCTTAATAAAAACCCCTTAAAATGTAGCTAAAGGTTGCAGCTTTATCAAATTAAATCAATAATTCCATTACTATTCGGCAATCATGAACAGATCGATGCGCAAGAGTGACATTAAATGGCTGCCTACTGCAAAATCGATATCAAAATGCTTGTAAAATATGAATTTATATGTTTATTTTAAAAGTAATACCCTTAAAACCTAGCTTAAAATCCAAACGCGTATGGTTACCTTAATAAAAACCCCTTAAAATGTAGCTAAAGGTTGCAGCTTTATCAAATTAAATCAATAATTCCATTACTATTCGGCAATCATGAACAGATCGATGCGCAAGAGTGACATTAAATGGCTGCCTACTGCAAAATCGATATCAAAATGCTTGTAAAATATGAATTTATATGTTTATTTTAAAAGTAATACCCTTAAAACCTAGCTTAAAATCCAAACGCGTATGGTTACCTTAATAAAAACCCCTTAAAATGTAGCTAAAGGTTGCAGCTTTATCAAATTAAATCAATAATTCCATTACTATTCGGCAATCATGAACAGATCGATGCGCAAGAGTGACATTAAATGGCTGCCTACTGCAAAATCGATATCAAAATGCTTGTAAAATATGAATTTATATGTTTATTTTAAAAGTAATACCCTTAAAACCTAGCTTAAAATCCAAACGCGTATGGTTACCTTAATAAAAACCCCTTAAAATGTAGCTAAAGGTTGCAGCTTTATCAAATTAAATCAATAATTCCATTACTATTCGGCAATCATGAACAGATCGTGCGCAAGAGTGACATTAAATGGCTGCCTACTGCAAAATCGATATCAAAATGCTTGTAAAATATGAATTTATATGTTTATTTTAAAAGTAATACCCTTAAAACCTAGCTTAAAATCCAAACGCGTATGGTTACCTTAATAAAAACCCCTTAAAATGTAGCTAAAGGTTGCAGCTTTATCAAATTAAATCAATAATTCCATTACTATTCGGCAATCATGAACAGATCGATGCGCAAGAGTGACATTAAATGGCTGCCTACTGCAAAATCGATATCAAAATGCTTGTAAAATATGAATTTATATGTTTATTTTAAAAGTAATACCCTTAAAACCTAGCTTAAAATCCAAACGCGTATGGTTACCTTAATAAAAACCCCTTAAAATGTAGCTAAAGGTTGCAGCTTTATCAAATTAAATCAATAATTCCATTACTATTCGGCAATCATGAACAGATCGTGCGCAAGAGTGACATTAAATGGCTGCCTACTGCAAAATCGATATCAAAATGCTTGTAAAATATATATTTATATGTTTATTTTAAAAGTAATACCCTTAAAACCTAGCTTAAAATCCAAACGCGTATGGTTACCTTAATAAAAACCCCATAAAATGTAGCTAAAGGTTGCAGCTTTATCAAATTAAATCAATAATTCCATTACTATTCGGCAATCATGAACAGATCGATGCGCAAGAGTGACATTAAATGGCTGCCTACTGCAAAATCGATATCAAAATGCTTGTAAAATATGAATTTATATGTTTATTTTAAAAGTAATACCCTTAAAACCTAGCTTAAAATCCAAACGCGTATGGTTACCTTAATAAAAACCCCTTAAAATGTAGCTAAAGGTTGCAGCTTTATCAAATTAAATCAATAATTCCATTACTATTCGGCAATCATGAACAGATCGATGCGCAAGAGTGACATTAAATGGCTGCCTACTGCAAAATCGATATCAAAATGCTTGTAAAATATGAATTTATATGTTTATTTTAAAAGTAATACCCTTAAAACCTAGCTTAAAATCCAAACGCGTATGGTTACCTTAATAAAAACCCCTTAAAATGTAGCTAAAGGTTGCAGCTTTATCAAATTAAATCAATAATTCCATTACTATTCGGCAATCATGAACAGATCGTGCGCAAGAGTGACATTAAATGGCTGCCTACTGCAAAATCGATATCAAAATGCTTGTAAAATATGAATTTATATGTTTATTTTAAAAGTAATACCCTTAAAACCTAGCTTAAAATCCAAACGCGTATGGTTACCTTAATAAAAACCCCTTAAAATGTAGCTAAAGGTTGCAGCTTTATCAAATTAAATCAATAATTCCATTACTATTCGGCAATCATGAACAGATCGATGCGCAAGAGTGACATTAAATGGCTGCCTACTGCAAAATCGATATCAAAATGCTTGTAAAATATGAATTTATATGTTTATTTTAAAAGTAATACCCTTAAAACCTAGCTTAAAATCC
The DNA here is from genome assembly GCA_963668005.1 of Melieria crassipennis. NCBI lineage: Eukaryota > Metazoa > Arthropoda > Insecta > Diptera > Ulidiidae > Melieria > Melieria crassipennis. The sequence continues at coordinate 23,675 of CAVLFC010000066.1, read as the reverse complement.
AAACGCGTATGGTTACCTTAATAAAAACCCCTTAAAATGTAGCTAAAGGTTGCAGCTTTATCAAATTAAATCAATAATTCCATTACTATTCGGCAATCATGAACAGATCGATGCGCAAGAGTGACATTAAATGGCTGCCTACTGCAAAATCGATATCAAAATGCTTGTCAAATATGAATTTATATGTTTATTTTAAAAGTAATACCCTTAAAACCTAGCTTAAAATCCAAACGCGTATGGTTACCTTAATAAAAACCCCTTAAAATGTAGCTAAAGGTTGCAGCTTTATCAAATTAAATCAATAATTCCATTACTATTCGGCAATCATGAACAGATCGATGCGCAAGAGTGACATTAAATGGCTGCCTACTGCAAAATCGATATCAAAATGCTTGTCAAATATGAATTTATATGTTTATTTTAAAAGTAATACCCTTAAAACCTAGCTTAAAATCCAAACGCGTATGGTTACCTTAATAAAAACCCCTTAAAATGTAGCTAAAGGTTGCAGCTTTATCAAATTAAATCAATAATTCCATTACTATTCGGCAATCATGAACAGATCGATGCGCAAGAGTGACATTAAATGGCTGCCTACTGCAAAATCGATATCAAAATGCTTGTAAAATATGAATTTATATGTTTATTTTAAAAGTAATACCCTTAAAACCTAGCTTAAAATCCAAACGCGTATGGTTACCTTAATAAAAACCCTTAAAATGTAGCTAAAGGTTGCAGCTTTATCAAATTAAATCAATAATTCCATTACTATTCGGCAATCATGAACAGATCGATGCACAAGAGTGACATTAAATGGCTGCCTACTGCAAAATCGATATCAAAATGCTTGTAAAATATGAATTTATATGTTTATTTTAAAAGTAATACCCTTAAAACCTAGCTTAAAATCCAAACGCGTATGGTTACCTTAATAAAAACCCCTTAAAATGTAGCTAAAGGTTGCAGCTTTATCAAATTAAATCAATAATTCCATTACTATTCGGCAATCATGAACAGATCGATGCGCAAGAGTGACATTAAATGGCTGCCTACTGCAAAATCGATATCAAAATGCTTGTAAAATATGAATTTATATGTTTATTTTAAAAGTAATACCCTTAAAACCTAGCTTAAAATCCAAACGCGTATGGTTACCTTAATAAAAACCCCTTAAAATGTAGCTAAAGGTTGCAGCTTTATCAAATTAAATCAATAATTCCATTACTATTCGGCAATCATGAACAGATCGATGCGCAAGAGTGACATTAAATGGCTGCCTACTGCAAAATCGATATCAAAATGCTTGTAAAATATGAATTTATATGTTTATTTTAAAAGTAATACCCTTAAAACCTAGCTTAAAATCCAAACGCGTATGGTTACCTTAATAAAAACCCCTTAAAATGTAGCTAAAGGTTGCAGCTTTATCAAATTAAATCAATAATTCCATTACTATTCGGCAATCATGAACAGATCGATGCGCAAGAGTGACATTAAATGGCTGCCTACTGCAAAATCGATATCAAAATGCTTGTAAAATATGAATTTATATGTTTATTTTAAAAGTAATACCCTTAAAACCTAGCTTAAAATCCAAACGCGTATGGTTACCTTAATAAAAATCCCTTAAAATGTAGCTAAAGGTTGCAGCTTTATCAAATTAAATCAATAATTCCATTACTATTCGGCAATCATGAACAGATCGATGCGCAAGAGTGACATTAAATGGCTGCCTACTGCAAAATCGATATCAAAATGCTTGTAAAATATGAATTTATATGTTTATTTTAAAAGTAATACCCTTAAAACCTAGCTTAAAATCCAAACGCGTATGGTTACCTTAATAAAAACCCCTTAAAATGTAGCTAAAGGTTGCAGCTTTATCAAATTAAATCAATAATTCCATTACTATTCGGCAATCATGAACAGATCGATGCGCAAGAGTGACATTAAATGGCTGCCTACTGCAAAATCGATATCAAAATGCTTGTAAAATATGAATTTATATGTTTATTTTAAAAGTAATACCCTTAAAACCTAGCTTAAAATCCAAACGCGTATGGTTACCTTAATAAAAACCCCTTAAAATCTAGCTAAAGGTTGCAGCTTTATCAAATTAAATCAATAATTCCATTACTATTCGGCAATCATGAACAGATCGATGCGCAAGAGTGACATTAAATGGCTGCCTACTGCAAAATCGATATCAAAATGCTTGTAAAATATTAATTTATATGTTTATTTTAAAAGTAATACCCTTAAAACCTAGCTTAAAATCCAAACGCGTATGGTTACCTTAATAAAAACCCCTTAAAATGTAGCTAAAGGTTGCAGCTTTATCAAATTAAATCAATAATTCCATTACTATTCGGCAATCATGAACAGATCGATGCGCAAGAGTGACATTAAATGGCTGCCTACTGCAAAATCGATATCAAAATGCTTGTAAAATATGAATTTATATGTTTATTTTAAAAGTAATACCCTTAAAACCTAGCTTAAAATCCAAACGCGTATGGTTACCTTAATAAAAACCCCTTAAAATGTAGCTAAAGGTTGCAGCTTTATCAAATTAAATCAATAATTCCATTACTATTCGGCAATCATGAACAGATCGATGCGCAAGAGTGACATTAAATGGCTGCCTACTGCAAAATCGATATCAAAATGCTTGTAAAATATGAATTTATATGTTTATTTTAAAAGTAATACCCTTAAAACCTAGCTTAAAATCCAAACGCGTATGGTTACCTTAATAAAAACCCCTTAAAATGTAGCTAAAGGTTGCAGCTTTATCAAATTAAATCAATAATTTCATTACTATTCGGCAATCATGAACAGATCGATGCGCAAGAGTGACATTAAATGGCTGCCTACTGCAAAATCGATATCAAAATGCTTGTAAAATATGAATTTATATGTTTATTTTAAAAGTAATACCCTTAAAACCTAGCTTAAAATCCAAACGCGTATGGTTACCTTAATAAAAACCCCTTAAAATGTAGCTAAAGGTTGCAGCTTTATCAAATTAAATCAATAATTCCATTACTATTCGGCAATCATGAACAGATCGATGCGCAAGAGTGACATTAAATGGCTGCCTACTGCAAAATCGATATCAAAATGCTTGTAAAATATGAATTTATATGTTTATTTTAAAAGTAATACCCTTAAAACCTAGCTTAAAATCCAAACGCGTATGGTTACCTTAATAAAAACCCCTTAAAATGTAGCTAAAGGTTGCAGCTTTATCAAATTAAATAAATAATTCCATTACTATTCGGCAATCATGAACAGATCGATGCGCAAGAGTGACATTAAATGGCTGCCTACTGCAAAATCGATATCAAAATGCTTGTAAAATATGAATTTATATGTTTATTTTAAAAGTAATACCCTTAAAACCTAGCTTAAAATCCAAACGCGTATGGTTACCTTAATAAAAACCCCTTAAAATGTAGCTAAAGGTTGCAGCTTTATCAAATTAAATCAATAATTCCATTACTATTCGGCAATCATGAACAGATCGATGCGCAAGAGTGACATTAAATGGCTGCCTACTGCAAAATCGATATCAAAATGCTTGTAAAATATGAATTTATATGTTTATTTTAAAAGTAATACCCTTAAAACCTAGCTTAAAATCCAAACGCGTATGGTTACCTTAATAAAAACCCCTTAAAATGTAGCTAAAGGTTGCAGCTTTATCAAATTAAATCAATAATTCCATTACTATTCGGCAATCATGAACAGATCGATGCGCAAGAGTGACATTAAATGGCTGCCTACTGCAAAATCGATATCAAAATGCTTGTAAAATATGAATTTATATGTTTATTTTAAAAGTAATACCCTTAAAACCTAGCTTAAAATCCAAACGCGTATGGTTACCTTAATAAAAACCCCTTAAAATGTAGCTAAAGGTTGCAGCTTTATCAAATTAAATCAATAATTCCATTACTATTCGGCAATCATGAACAGATCGATGCGCAAGAGTGACATTAAATGGCTGCCTACTGCAAAATCGATATCAAAATGCTTGTAAAATATGAATTTATATGTTTATTTTAAAAGTAATACCCTTAAAACCTAGCTTAAAATCCAAACGCGTATGGTTACCTTAATAAAAACCCCTTAAAATGTAGCTAAAGGTTGCAGCTTTATCAAATTAAATCAATAATTCCATTACTATTCGGCAATCATGAACAGATCGATGCGCAAGAGTGACATTAAATGGCTGCCTACTGCAAAATCGATATCAAAATGCTTGTAAAATATGAATTTATATGTTTATTTTAAAAGTAATACCCTTAAAACCTAGCTTAAAATCCAAACGCGTATGGTTACCTTAATAAAAACCCCTTAAAATGTAGCTAAAGGTTGCAGCTTTATCAAATTAAATCAATAATTCCATTACTATTCGGCAATCATGAACAGATCGATGCGCAAGAGTGACATTAAATGGCTGCCTACTGCAAAATCGATATCAAAATGCTTGTAAAATATGAATTTATATGTTTATTTTAAAAGTAATACCCTTAAAACCTAGCTTAAAATCCAAACGCGTATGGTTACCTTAATAAAAACCCCTTAAAATGTAGCTAAAGGTTGCAGCTTTATCAAATTAAATCAATAATTCCATTACTATTCGGCAATCATGAACAGATCGATGCGCAAGAGTGACATTAAATGGCTGCCTACTGCAAAATCGATATCAAAATGCTTGTAAAATATGAATTTATATGTTTATTTTAAAAGTAATACCCTTAAAACCTAGCTTAAAATCCAAACGCGTATGGTTACCTTAATAAAAACCCCTTAAAATGTAGCTAAAGGTTGCAGCTTTATCAAATTAAATCAATAATTCCATTACTATTCGGCAATCATGAACAGATCGATGCGCAAGAGTGACATTAAATGGCTGCCTACTGCAAAATCGATATCAAAATGCTTGTAAAATATGAATTTATATGTTTATTTTAAAAGTAATACCCTTAAAACCTAGCTTAAAATCCAAACGCGTATGGTTACCTTAATAAAAACCCCTTAAAATGTAGCTAAAGGTTGCAGCTTTATCAAATTAAATCAATAATTCCATTACTATTCGGCAATCATGAACAGATCGATGCGCAAGAGTGACATTAAATGGCTGCCTACTGCAAAATCGATATCAAAATGCTTGTAAAATATGAATTTATATGTTTATTTTAAAAGTAATACCCTTAAAACCTAGCTTAAAATCCAAACGCGTATGGTTACCTTAATAAAAACCCCTTAAAATGTAGCTAAAGGTTGCAGCTTTATCAAATTAAATCAATAATTCCATTACTATTCGGCAATCATGAACAGATCGATGCGCAAGAGTGACATTAAATGGCTGCCTACTGCAAAATCGATATCAAAATGCTTGTAAAATATGAATTTATATGTTTATTTTAAAAGTAATACCCTTAAAACCTAGCTTAAAATCCAAACGCGTATGGTTACCTTAATAAAAACCCCTTAAAATGTAGCTAAAGGTTGCAGCTTTATCAAATTAAATCAATAATTCCATTACTATTCGGCAATCATGAACAGATCGATGCGCAAGAGTGACATTAAATGGCTGCCTACTGCAAAATCGATATCAAAATGCTTGTAAAATATGAATTTATATGTTTATTTTAAAAGTAATACCCTTAAAACCTAGCTTAAAATCCAAACGCGTATGGTTACCTTAATAAAAACCCCTTAAAATGTAGCTAAAGGTTGCAGCTTTATCAAATTAAATCAATAATTCCATTACTATTCGGCAATCATGAACAGATCGATGCGCAAGAGTGACATTAAATGGCTGCCTACTGCAAAATCGATATCAAAATGCTTGTAAAATATGAATTTATATGTTTATTTTAAAAGTAATACCCTTAAAACCTAGCTTAAAATCCAAACGCGTATGGTTACCTTAATAAAAACCCCTTAAAATGTAGCTAAAGGTTGCAGCTTTATCAAATTAAATCAATAATTCCATTACTATTCGGCAATCATGAACAGATCGATGCGCAAGAGTGACATTAAATGGCTGCCTACTGCAAAATCGATATCAAAATGCTTGTAAAATATGAATTTATATGTTTATTTTAAAAGTAATACCCTTAAAACCTAGCTTAAAATCCAAACGCGTATGGTTACCTTAATAAAAACCCCTTAAAATGTAGCTAAAGGTTGCAGCTTTATCAAATTAAATCAATAATTCCATTACTATTCGGCAATCATGAACAGATCGATGCGCAAGAGTGACATTAAATGGCTGCCTACTGCAAAATCGATATCAAAATGCTTGTAAAATATGAATTTATATGTTTATTTTAAAAGTAATACCCTTAAAACCTAGCTTAAAATCCAAACGCGTATGGTTACCTTAATAAAAACCCCTTAAAATGTAGCTAAAGGTTGCAGCTTTATCAAATTAAATCAATAATTCCATTACTATTCGGCAATCATGAACAGATCGATGCGCAAGAGTGACATTAAATGGCTGCCTACTGCAAAATCGATATCAAAATGCTTGTAAAATATGAATTTATATGTTTATTTTAAAAGTAATACCCTTAAAACCTAGCTTAAAATCCAAACGCGTATGGTTACCTTAATAAAAACCCCTTAAAATGTAGCTAAAGGTTGCAGCTTTATCAAATTAAATCAATAATTCCATTACTATTCGGCAATCATGAACAGATCGATGCGCAAGAGTGACATTAAATGGCTGCCTACTGCAAAATCGATATCAAAATGCTTGTAAAATATGAATTTATATGTTTATTTTAAAAGTAATACCCTTAAAACCTAGCTTAAAATCCAAACGCGTATGGTTACCTTAATAAAAACCCCTTAAAATGTAGCTAAAGGTTGCAGCTTTATCAAATTAAATCAATAATTCCATTACTATTCGGCAATCATGAACAGATCGATGCGCAAGAGTGACATTAAATGGCTGCCTACTGCAAAATCGATATCAAAATGCTTGTAAAATATGAATTTATATGTTTATTTTAAAAGTAATACCCTTAAAACCTAGCTTAAAATCCAAACGCGTATGGTTACCTTAATAAAAACCCCTTAAAATGTAGCTAAAGGTTGCAGCTTTATCAAATTAAATCAATAATTCCATTACTATTCGGCAATCATGAACAGATCGATGCGCAAGAGTGACATTAAATGGCTGCCTACTGCAAAATCGATATCAAAATGCTTGTAAAATATGAATTTATATGTTTATTTTAAAAGTAATACCCTTAAAACCTAGCTTAAAATCCAAACGCGTATGGTTACCTTAATAAAAACCCCTTAAAATGTAGCTAAAGGTTGCAGCTTTATCAAATTAAATCAATAATTCCATTACTATTCGGCAATCATGAACAGATCGATGCGCAAGAGTGACATTAAATGGCTGCCTACTGCAAAATCGATATCAAAATGCTTGTAAAATATGAATTTATATGTTTATTTTAAAAGTAATACCCTTAAAACCTAGCTTAAAATCCAAACGCGTATGGTTACCTTAATAAAAACCCCTTAAAATGTAGCTAAAGGTTGCAGCTTTATCAAATTAAATCAATAATTCCATTACTATTCGGCAATCATGAACAGATCGATGCGCAAGAGTGACATTAAATGGCTGCCTACTGCAAAATCGATATCAAAATGCTTGTAAAATATGAATTTATATGTTTATTTTAAAAGTAATACCCTTAAAACCTAGCTTAAAATCCAAACGCGTATGGTTACCTTAATAAAAACCCCTTAAAATGTAGCTAAAGGTTGCAGCTTTATCAAATTAAATCAATAATTCCATTACTATTCGGCAATCATGAACAGATCGATGCGCAAGAGTGACATTAAATGGCTGCCTACTGCAAAATCGATATCAAAATGCTTGTAAAATATGAATTTATATGTTTATTTTAAAAGTAATACCCTTAAAACCTAGCTTAAAATCCAAACGCGTATGGTTACCTTAATAAAAACCCCTTAAAATGTAGCTAAAGGTTGCAGCTTTATCAAATTAAATCAATAATTCCATTACTATTCGGCAATCATGAACAGATCGATGCGCAAGAGTGACATTAAATGGCTGCCTACTGCAAAATCGATATCAAAATGCTTGTAAAATATGAATTTATATGTTTATTTTAAAAGTAATACCCTTAAAACCTAGCTTAAAATCCAAACGCGTATGGTTACCTTAATAAAAACCCCTTAAAATGTAGCTAAAGGTTGCAGCTTTATCAAATTAAATCAATAATTCCATTACTATTCGGCAATCATGAACAGATCGATGCGCAAGAGTGACATTAAATGGCTGCCTACTGCAAAATCGATATCAAAATGCTTGTAAAATATGAATTTATATGTTTATTTTAAAAGTAATACCCTTAAAACCTAGCTTAAAATCCAAACGCGTATGGTTACCTTAATAAAAACCCCTTAAAATGTAGCTAAAGGTTGCAGCTTTATCAAATTAAATCAATAATTCCATTACTATTCGGCAATCATGAACAGATCGATGCGCAAGAGTGACATTAAATGGCTGCCTACTGCAAAATCGATATCAAAATGCTTGTAAAATATGAATTTATATGTTTATTTTAAAAGTAATACCCTTAAAACCTAGCTTAAAATCCAAACGCGTATGGTTACCTTAATAAAAACCCCTTAAAATGTAGCTAAAGGTTGCAGCTTTATCAAATTAAATCAATAATTCCATTACTATTCGGCAATCATGAACAGATCGATGCGCAAGAGTGACATTAAATGGCTGCCTACTGCAAAATCGATATCAAAATGCTTGTAAAATATGAATTTATATGTTTATTTTAAAAGTAATACCCTTAAAACCTAGCTTAAAATCCAAACGCGTATGGTTACCTTAATAAAAACCCCTTAAAATGTAGCTAAAGGTTGCAGCTTTATCAAATTAAATCAATAATTCCATTACTATTCGGCAATCATGAACAGATCGATGCGCAAGAGTGACATTAAATGGCTGCCTACTGCAAAATCGATATCAAAATGCTTGTAAAATATGAATTTATATGTTTATTTTAAAAGTAATACCCTTAAAACCTAGCTTAAAATCCAAACGCGTATGGTTACCTTAATAAAAACCCCTTAAAATGTAGCTAAAGGTTGCAGCTTTATCAAATTAAATCAATAATTCCATTACTATTCGGCAATCATGAACAGATCGATGCGCAAGAGTGACATTAAATGGCTGCCTACTGCAAAATCGATATCAAAATGCTTGTAAAATATGAATTTATATGTTTATTTTAAAAGTAATACCCTTAAAACCTAGCTTAAAATCCAAACGCGTATGGTTACCTTAATAAAAACCCCTTAAAATGTAGCTAAAGGTTGCAGCTTTATCAAATTAAATCAATAATTCCATTACTATTCGGCAATCATGAACAGATCGATGCGCAAGAGTGACATTAAATGGCTGCCTACTGCAAAATCGATATCAAAATGCTTGTAAAATATGAATTTATATGTTTATTTTAAAAGTAATACCCTTAAAACCTAGCTTAAAATCCAAACGCGTATGGTTACCTTAATAAAAACCCCTTAAAATGTAGCTAAAGGTTGCAGCTTTATCAAATTAAATCAATAATTCCATTACTATTCGGCAATCATGAACAGATCGATGCGCAAGAGTGACATTAAATGGCTGCCTACTGCAAAATCGATATCAAAATGCTTGTAAAATATGAATTTATATGTTTATTTTAAAAGTAATACCCTTAAAACCTAGCTTAAAATCCAAACGCGTATGGTTACCTTAATAAAAACCCCTTAAAATGTAGCTAAAGGTTGCAGCTTTATCAAATTAAATCAATAATTCCATTACTATTCGGCAATCATGAACAGATCGATGCGCAAGAGTGACATTAAATGGCTGCCTACTGCAAAATCGATATCAAAATGCTTGTAAAATATGAATTTATATGTTTATTTTAAAAGTAATACCCTTAAAACCTAGCTTAAAATCCAAACGCGTATGGTTACCTTAATAAAAACCCCTTAAAATGTAGCTAAAGGTTGCAGCTTTATCAAATTAAATCAATAATTCCATTACTATTCGGCAATCATGAACAGATCGATGCGCAAGAGTGACATTAAATGGCTGCCTACTGCAAAATCGATATCAAAATGCTTGTAAAATATGAATTTATATGTTTATTTTAAAAGTAATACCCTTAAAACCTAGCTTAAAATCCAAACGCGTATGGTTACCTTAATAAAAACCCCTTAAAATGTAGCTAAAGGTTGCAGCTTTATCAAATTAAATCAATAATTCCATTACTATTCGGCAATCATGAACAGATCGATGCGCAAGAGTGACATTAAATGGCTGCCTACTGCAAAATCGATATCAAAATGCTTGTAAAATATGAATTTATATGTTTATTTTAAAAGTAATACCCTTAAAACCTAGCTTAAAATCCAAACGCGTATGGTTACCTTAATAAAAACCCCTTAAAATGTAGCTAAAGGTTGCAGCTTTATCAAATTAAATCAATAATTCCATTACTATTCGGCAATCATGAACAGATCGATGCGCAAGAGTGACATTAAATGGCTGCCTACTGCAAAATCGATATCAAAATGCTTGTAAAATATGAATTTATATGTTTATTTTAAAAGTAATACCCTTAAAACCTAGCTTAAAATCCAAACGCGTATGGTTACCTTAATAAAAACCCCTTAAAATGTAGCTAAAGGTTGCAGCTTTATCAAATTAAATCAATAATTCCATTACTATTCGGCAATCATGAACAGATCGATGCGCAAGAGTGACATTAAATGGCTGCCTACTGCAAAATCGATATCAAAATGCTTGTAAAATATGAATTTATATGTTTATTTTAAAAGTAATACCCTTAAAACCTAGCTTAAAATCCAAACGCGTATGGTTACCTTAATAAAAACCCCTTAAAATGTAGCTAAAGGTTGCAGCTTTATCAAATTAAATCAATAATTCCATTACTATTCGGCAATCATGAACAGATCGATGCGCAAGAGTGACATTAAATGGCTGCCTACTGCAAAATCGATATCAAAATGCTTGTAAAATATGAATTTATATGTTTATTTTAAAAGTAATACCCTTAAAACCTAGCTTAAAATCCAAACGCGTATGGTTACCTTAATAAAAACCCCTTAAAATGTAGCTAAAGGTTGCAGCTTTATCAAATTAAATCAATAATTCCATTACTATTCGGCAATCATGAACAGATCGATGCGCAAGAGTGACATTAAATGGCTGCCTACTGCAAAATCGATATCAAAATGCTTGTAAAATATGAATTTATATGTTTATTTTAAAAGTAATACCCTTAAAACCTAGCTTAAAATCCAAACGCGTATGGTTACCTTAATAAAAACCCCTTAAAATGTAGCTAAAGGTTGCAGCTTTATCAAATTAAATCAATAATTCCATTACTATTCGGCAATCATGAACAGATCGATGCGCAAGAGTGACATTAAATGGCTGCCTACTGCAAAATCGATATCAAAATGCTTGTAAAATATGAATTTATATGTTTATTTTAAAAGTAATACCCTTAAAACCTAGCTTAAAATCCAAACGCGTATGGTTACCTTAATAAAAACCCCTTAAAATGTAGCTAAAGGTTGCAGCTTTATCAAATTAAATCAATAATTCCATTACTATTCGGCAATCATGAACAGATCGATGCGCAAGAGTGACATTAAATGGCTGCCTACTGCAAAATCGATATCAAAATGCTTGTAAAATATGAATTTATATGTTTATTTTAAAAGTAATACCCTTAAAACCTAGCTTAAAATCCAAACGCGTATGGTTACCTTAATAAAAACCCCTTAAAATGTAGCTAAAGGTTGCAGCTTTATCAAATTAAATCAATAATTCCATTACTATTCGGCAATCATGAACAGATCGATGCGCAAGAGTGACATTAAATGGCTGCCTACTGCAAAATCGATATCAAAATGCTTGTAAAATATGAATTTATATGTTTATTTTAAAAGTAATACCCTTAAAACCTAGCTTAAAATCCAAACGCGTATGGTTACCTTAATAAAAACCCCTTAAAATGTAGCTAAAGGTTGCAGCTTTATCAAATTAAATCAATAATTCCATTACTATTCGGCAATCATGAACAGATCGATGCGCAAGAGTGACATTAAATGGCTGCCTACTGCAAAATCGATATCAAAATGCTTGTAAAATATGAATTTATATGTTTATTTTAAAAGTAATACCCTTAAAACCTAGCTTAAAATCCAAACGCGTATGGTTACCTTAATAAAAACCCCTTAAAATGTAGCTAAAGGTTGCAGCTTTATCAAATTAAATCAATAATTCCATTACTATTCGGCAATCATGAACAGATCGATGCGCAAGAGTGACATTAAATGGCTGCCTACTGCAAAATCGATATCAAAATGCTTGTAAAATATGAATTTATATGTTTATTTTAAAAGTAATACCCTTAAAACCTAGCTTAAAATCCAAACGCGTATGGTTACCTTAATAAAAACCCCTTAAAATGTAGCTAAAGGTTGCAGCTTTATCAAATTAAATCAATAATTCCATTACTATTCGGCAATCATGAACAGATCGATGCGCAAGAGTGACATTAAATGGCTGCCTACTGCAAAATCGATATCAAAATGCTTGTAAAATATGAATTTATATGTTTATTTTAAAAGTAATACCCTTAAAACCTAGCTTAAAATCCAAACGCGTATGGTTACCTTAATAAAAACCCCTTAAAATGTAGCTAAAGGTTGCAGCTTTATCAAATTAAATCAATAATTCCATTACTATTCGGCAATCATGAACAGATCGATGCGCAAGAGTGACATTAAATGGCTGCCTACTGCAAAATCGATATCAAAATGCTTGTAAAATATGAATTTATATGTTTATTTTAAAAGTAATACCCTTAAAACCTAGCTTAAAATCCAAACGCGTATGGTTACCTTAATAAAAACCCCTTAAAATGTAGCTAAAGGTTGCAGCTTTATCAAATTAAATCAATAATTCCATTACTATTCGGCAATCATGAACAGATCGATGCGCAAGAGTGACATTAAATGGCTGCCTACTGCAAAATCGATATCAAAATGCTTGTAAAATATGAATTTATATGTTTATTTTAAAAGTAATACCCTTAAAACCTAGCTTAAAATCCAAACGCGTATGGTTACCTTAATAAAAACCCCTTAAAATGTAGCTAAAGGTTGCAGCTTTATCAAATTAAATCAATAATTCCATTACTATTCGGCAATCATGAACAGATCGATGCGCAAGAGTGACATTAAATGGCTGCCTACTGCAAAATCGATATCAAAATGCTTGTAAAATATGAATTTATATGTTTATTTTAAAAGTAATACCCTTAAAACCTAGCTTAAAATCCAAACGGGTATGGTTACCTTAATAAAAACCCCTTAAAATGTAGCTAAAGGTTGCAGCTTTATCAAATTAAATCAATAATTCCATTACTATTCGGCAATCATGAACAGATCGATGCGCAAGAGTGACATTAAATGGCTGCCTACTGCAAAATCGATATCAAAATGCTTGTAAAATATGAATTTATATGTTTATTTTAAAAGTAATACCCTTAAAACCTAGCTTAAAATCCAAACGCGTATGGTTACCTTAATAAAAACCCCTTAAAATGTAGCTAAAGGTTGCAGCTTTATCAAATTAAATCAATAATTCCATTACTATTCGGCAATCATGAACAGATCGATGCGCAAGAGTGACATTAAATGGCTGCCTACTGCAAAATCGATATCAAAATGCTTGTAAAATATGAATTTATATGTTTATTTTAAAAGTAATACCCTTAAAACCTAGCTTAAAATCCAAACGCGTATGGTTACCTTAATAAAAACCCCTTAAAATGTAGCTAAAGGTTGCAGCTTTATCAAATTAAATCAATAATTCCATTACTATTCGGCAATCATGAACAGATCGATGCGCAAGAGTGACATTAAATGGCTGCCTACTGCAAAATCGATATCAAAATGCTTGTAAAATATGAATTTATATGTTTATTTTAAAAGTAATACCCTTAAAACCTAGCTTAAAATCCAAACGCGTATGGTTACCTTAATAAAAACCCCTTAAAATGTAGCTAAAGGTTGCAGCTTTATCAAATTAAATCAATAATTCCATTACTATTCGGCAATCATGAACAGATCGATGCGCAAGAGTGACATTAAATGGCTGCCTACTGCAAAATCGATATCAAAATGCTTGTAAAATATGAATTTATATGTTTATTTTAAAAGTAATACCCTTAAAACCTAGCTTAAAATCCAAACGCGTATGGTTACCTTAATAAAAACCCCTTAAAATGTAGCTAAAGGTTGCAGCTTTATCAAATTAAATCAATAATTCCATTACTATTCGGCAATCATGAACAGATCGATGCGCAAGAGTGACATTAAATGGCTGCCTACTGCAAAATCGATATCAAAATGCTTGTAAAATATGAATTTATATGTTTATTTTAAAAGTAATACCCTTAAAACCTAGCTTAAAATCCAAACGCGTATGGTTACCTTAATAAAAACCCCTTAAAATGTAGCTAAAGGTAGCTTTATCAAATTAAATCAATAATTCCATTACTATTCGGCAATCATGAACAGATCGATGCGCAAGAGTGACATTAAATGGCTGCCTACTGCAAAATCGATATCAAAATGCTTGTAAAATCAAACGGGTCCAAACGGGTATGGTTACCTTAATAAAAACCCCTTAAAATGTAGCTAAAGGTTGCAGCTTTATCAAATTAAATCAATAATTCCATTACTATTCGGCAATCATGAACAGATCGATGCGCAAGAGTGACATTAAATGGCTGCCTACTGCAAAATCGATATCAAAATGCTTGTAAAATATGAATTTATATGTTTATTTTAAAAGTAATACCCTTAAAACCTAGCTTAAAATCCAAACGCGTATGGTTACCTTAATAAAAACCCCTTAAAATGTAGCTAAAGGTTGCAGCTTTATCAAATTAAATCAATAATTCCATTACTATTCGGCAATCATGAACAGATCGATGCGCAAGAGTGACATTAAATGGCTGCCTACTGCAAAATCGATATCAAAATGCTTGTAAAATATGAATTTATATGTTTATTTTAAAAGTAATACCCTTAAAACCTAGCTTAAAATCCAAACGCGTATGGTTACCTTAATAAAAACCCCTTAAAATGTAGCTAAAGGTTGCAGCTTTATCAAATTAAATCAATAATTCCATTACTATTCGGCAATCATGAACAGATCGATGCGCAAGAGTGACATTAAATGGCTGCCTACTGCAAAATCGATATCAAAATGCTTGTAAAATATGAATTTATATGTTTATTTTAAAAGTAATACCCTTAAAACCTAGCTTAAAATCCAAACGCGTATGGTTACCTTAATAAAAACCCCTTAAAATGTAGCTAAAGGTTGCAGCTTTATCAAATTAAATCAATAATTCCATTACTATTCGGCAATCATGAACAGATCGATGCGCAAGAGTGACATTAAATGGCTGCCTACTGCAAAATCGATATCAAAATGCTTGTAAAATATGAATTTATATGTTTATTTTAAAAGTAATACCCTTAAAACCTAGCTTAAAATCCAAACGGGTATGGTTACCTTAATAAAAACCCCTTAAAATGTAGCTAAAGGTTGCAGCTTTATCAAATTAAATCAATAATTCCATTACTATTCGGCAATCATGAACAGATCGATGCGCAAGAGTGACATTAAATGGCTGCCTACTGCAAAATCGATATCAAAATGCTTGTAAAATATGAATTTATATGTTTATTTTAAAAGTAATACCCTTAAAACCTAGCTTAAAATCCAAACGCGTATGGTTACCTTAATAAAAACCCCTTAAAATGTAGCTAAAGGTTGCAGCTTTATCAAATTAAATCAATAATTCCATTACTATTCGGCAATCATGAACAGATCGATGCGCAAGAGTGACATTAAATGGCTGCCTACTGCAAAATCGATATCAAAATGCTTGTAAAATATGAATTTATATGTTTATTTTAAAAGTAATACCCTTAAAACCTAGCTTAAAATCCAAACGCGTATGGTTACCTTAATAAAAACCCCTTAAAATGTAGCTAAAGGTTGCAGCTTTATCAAATTAAATCAATAATTCCATTACTATTCGGCAATCATGAACAGATCGATGCGCAAGAGTGACATTAAATGGCTGCCTACTGCAAAATCGATATCAAAATGCTTGTAAAATATGAATTTATATGTTTATTTTAAAAGTAATACCCTTAAAACCTAGCTTAAAATCCAAACGCGTATGGTTACCTTAATAAAAACCCCTTAAAATGTAGCTAAAGGTTGCAGCTTTATCAAATTAAATCAATAATTCCATTACTATTCGGCAATCATGAACAGATCGATGCGCAAGAGTGACATTAAATGGCTGCCTACTGCAAAATCGATATCAAAATGCTTGTAAAATATGAATTTATATGTTTATTTTAAAAGTAATACCCTTAAAACCTAGCTTAAAATCCAAACGCGTATGGTTACCTTAATAAAAACCCCTTAAAATGTAGCTAAAGGTTGCAGCTTTATCAAATTAAATCAATAATTCCATTACTATTCGGCAATCATGAACAGATCGATGCGCAAGAGTGACATTAAATGGCTGCCTACTGCAAAATCGATATCAAAATGCTTGTAAAATATGAATTTATATGTTTATTTTAAAAGTAATACCCTTAAAACCTAGCTTAAAATCCAAACGCGTATGGTTACCTTAATAAAAACCCCTTAAAATGTAGCTAAAGGTTGCAGCTTTATCAAATTAAATCAATAATTCCATTACTATTCGGCAATCATGAACAGATCGATGCGCAAGAGTGACATTAAATGGCTGCCTACTGCAAAATCGATATCAAAATGCTTGTAAAATATGAATTTATATGTTTATTTTAAAAGTAATACCCTTAAAACCTAGCTTAAAATCCAAACGGGTATGGTTACCTTAATAAAAACCCCTTAAAATGTAGCTAAAGGTTGCAGCTTTATCAAATTAAATCAATAATTCCATTACTATTCGGCAATCATGAACAGATCGATGCGCAAGAGTGACATTAAATGGCTGCCTACTGCAAAATCGATATCAAAATGCTTGTAAAATATGAATTTATATGTTTATTTTAAAAGTAATACCCTTAAAACCTAGCTTAAAATCCAAACGCGTATGGTTACCTTAATAAAAACCCCTTAAAATGTAGCTAAAGGTTGCAGCTTTATCAAATTAAATCAATAATTCCATTACTATTCGGCAATCATGAACAGATCGATGCGCAAGAGTGACATTAAATGGCTGCCTACTGCAAAATCGATATCAAAATGCTTGTAAAATATGAATTTATATGTTTATTTTAAAAGTAATACCCTTAAAACCTAGCTTAAAATCCAAACGCGTATGGTTACCTTAATAAAAACCCCTTAAAATGTAGCTAAAGGTTGCAGCTTTATCAAATTAAATCAATAATTCCATTACTATTCGGCAATCATGAACAGATCGATGCGCAAGAGTGACATTAAATGGCTGCCTACTGCAAAATCGATATCAAAATGCTTGTAAAATATGAATTTATATGTTTATTTTAAAAGTAATACCCTTAAAACCTAGCTTAAAATCCAAACGCGTATGGTTACCTTAATAAAAACCCCTTAAAATGTAGCTAAAGGTTGCAGCTTTATCAAATTAAATCAATAATTCCATTACTATTCGGCAATCATGAACAGATCGATGCGCAAGAGTGACATTAAATGGCTGCCTACTGCAAAATCGATATCAAAATGCTTGTAAAATATGAATTTATATGTTTATTTTAAAAGTAATACCCTTAAAACCTAGCTTAAAATCCAAACGCGTATGGTTACCTTAATAAAAACCCCTTAAAATGTAGCTAAAGGTTGCAGCTTTATCAAATTAAATCAATAATTCCATTACTATTCGGCAATCATGAACAGATCGATGCGCAAGAGTGACATTAAATGGCTGCCTACTGCAAAATCGATATCAAAATGCTTGTAAAATATGAATTTATATGTTTATTTTAAAAGTAATACCCTTAAAACCTAGCTTAAAATCCAAACGCGTATGGTTACCTTAATAAAAACCCCTTAAAATGTAGCTAAAGGTTGCAGCTTTATCAAATTAAATCAATAATTCCATTACTATTCGGCAATCATGAACAGATCGATGCGCAAGAGTGACATTAAATGGCTGCCTACTGCAAAATCGATATCAAAATGCTTGTAAAATATGAATTTATATGTTTATTTTAAAAGTAATACCCTTAAAACCTAGCTTAAAATCCAAACGCGTATGGTTACCTTAATAAAAACCCCTTAAAATGTAGCTAAAGGTTGCAGCTTTATCAAATTAAATCAATAATTCCATTACTATTCGGCAATCATGAACAGATCGATGCGCAAGAGTGACATTAAATGGCTGCCTACTGCAAAATCGATATCAAAATGCTTGTAAAATATGAATTTATATGTTTATTTTAAAAGTAATACCCTTAAAACCTAGCTTAAAATCCAAACGCGTATGGTTACCTTAATAAAAACCCCTTAAAATGTAGCTAAAGGTTGCAGCTTTATCAAATTAAATCAATAATTCCATTACTATTCGGCAATCATGAACAGATCGATGCGCAAGAGTGACATTAAATGGCTGCCTACTGCAAAATCGATATCAAAATGCTTGTAAAATATGAATTTATATGTTTATTTTAAAAGTAATACCCTTAAAACCTAGCTTAAAATCCAAACGCGTATGGTTACCTTAATAAAAACCCCTTAAAATGTAGCTAAAGGTTGCAGCTTTATCAAATTAAATCAATAATTCCATTACTATTCGGCAATCATGAACAGATCGATGCGCAAGAGTGACATTAAATGGCTGCCTACTGCAAAATCGATATCAAAATGCTTGTAAAATATGAATTTATATGTTTATTTTAAAAGTAATACCCTTAAAACCTAGCTTAAAATCCAAACGCGTATGGTTACCTTAATAAAAACCCCTTAAAATGTAGCTAAAGGTTGCAGCTTTATCAAATTAAATCAATAATTCCATTACTATTCGGCAATCATGAACAGATCGATGCGCAAGAGTGACATTAAATGGCTGCCTACTGCAAAATCGATATCAAAATGCTTGTAAAATATGAATTTATATGTTTATTTTAAAAGTAATACCCTTAAAACCTAGCTTAAAATCCAAACGCGTATGGTTACCTTAATAAAAACCCCTTAAAATGTAGCTAAAGGTTGCAGCTTTATCAAATTAAATCAATAATTCCATTACTATTCGGCAATCATGAACAGATCGATGCGCAAGAGTGACATTAAATGGCTGCCTACTGCAAAATCGATATCAAAATGCTTGTAAAATATGAATTTATATGTTTATTTTAAAAGTAATACCCTTAAAACCTAGCTTAAAATCCAAACGCGTATGGTTACCTTAATAAAAACCCCTTAAAATGTAGCTAAAGGTTGCAGCTTTATCAAATTAAATCAATAATTCCATTACTATTCGGCAATCATGAACAGATCGATGCGCAAGAGTGACATTAAATGGCTGCCTACTGCAAAATCGATATCAAAATGCTTGTAAAATATGAATTTATATGTTTATTTTAAAAGTAATACCCTTAAAACCTAGCTTAAAATCCAAACGCGTATGGTTACCTTAATAAAAACCCCTTAAAATGTAGCTAAAGGTTGCAGCTTTATCAAATTAAATCAATAATTCCATTACTATTCGGCAATCATGAACAGATCGATGCGCAAGAGTGACATTAAATGGCTGCCTACTGCAAAATCGATATCAAAATGCTTGTAAAATATGAATTTATATGTTTATTTTAAAAGTAATACCCTTAAAACCTAGCTTAAAATCCAAACGCGTATGGTTACCTTAATAAAAACCCCTTAAAATGTAGCTAAAGGTTGCAGCTTTATCAAATTAAATCAATAATTCCATTACTATTCGGCAATCATGAACAGATCGATGCGCAAGAGTGACATTAAATGGCTGCCTACTGCAAAATCGATATCAAAATGCTTGTAAAATATGAATTTATATGTTTATTTTAAAAGTAATACCCTTAAAACCTAGCTTAAAATCCAAACGCGTATGGTTACCTTAATAAAAACCCCTTAAAATGTAGCTAAAGGTTGCAGCTTTATCAAATTAAATCAATAATTCCATTACTATTCGGCAATCATGAACAGATCGATGCGCAAGAGTGACATTAAATGGCTGCCTACTGCAAAATCGATATCAAAATGCTTGTAAAATATGAATTTATATGTTTATTTTAAAAGTAATACCCTTAAAACCTAGCTTAAAATCCAAACGCGTATGGTTACCTTAATAAAAACCCCTTAAAATGTAGCTAAAGGTTGCAGCTTTATCAAATTAAATCAATAATTCCATTACTATTCGGCAATCATGAACAGATCGATGCGCAAGAGTGACATTAAATGGCTGCCTACTGCAAAATCGATATCAAAATGCTTGTAAAATATGAATTTATATGTTTATTTTAAAAGTAATACCCTTAAAACCTAGCTTAAAATCCAAACGCGTATGGTTACCTTAATAAAAACCCCTTAAAATGTAGCTAAAGGTTGCAGCTTTATCAAATTAAATCAATAATTCCATTACTATTCGGCAATCATGAACAGATCGATGCGCAAGAGTGACATTAAATGGCTGCCTACTGCAAAATCGATATCAAAATGCTTGTAAAATATGAATTTATATGTTTATTTTAAAAGTAATACCCTTAAAACCTAGCTTAAAATCCAAACGCGTATGGTTACCTTAATAAAAACCCCTTAAAATGTAGCTAAAGGTTGCAGCTTTATCAAATTAAATCAATAATTCCATTACTATTCGGCAATCATGAACAGATCGATGCGCAAGAGTGACATTAAATGGCTGCCTACTGCAAAATCGATATCAAAATGCTTGTAAAATATGAATTTATATGTTTATTTTAAAAGTAATACCCTTAAAACCTAGCTTAAAATCCAAACGCGTATGGTTACCTTAATAAAAACCCCTTAAAATGTAGCTAAAGGTTGCAGCTTTATCAAATTAAATCAATAATTCCATTACTATTCGGCAATCATGAACAGATCGATGCGCAAGAGTGACATTAAATGGCTGCCTACTGCAAAATCGATATCAAAATGCTTGTAAAATATGAATTTATATGTTTATTTTAAAAGTAATACCCTTAAAACCTAGCTTAAAATCCAAACGCGTATGGTTACCTTAATAAAAACCCCTTAAAATGTAGCTAAAGGTTGCAGCTTTATCAAATTAAATCAATAATTCCATTACTATTCGGCAATCATGAACAGATCGATGCGCAAGAGTGACATTAAATGGCTGCCTACTGCAAAATCGATATCAAAATGCTTGTAAAATATGAATTTATATGTTTATTTTAAAAGTAATTCCCTTAAAACCTAGCTTAAAATCCAAACGCGTATGGTTACCTTAATAAAAACCCCTTAAAATGTAGCTAAAGGTTGCAGCTTTATCAAATTAAATCAATAATTCCATTACTATTCGGCAATCATGAACAGATCGATGCGCAAGAGTGACATTAAATGGCTGCCTACTGCAAAATCGATATCAAAATGCTTGTAAAATATGAATTTATATGTTTATTTTAAAAGTAATACCCTTAAAACCTAGCTTAAAATCCAAACGGGTATGGTTACCTTAATAAAAACCCCTTAAAATGTAGCTAAAGGTTGCAGCTTTATCAAATTAAATCAATAATTCCATTACTATTCGGCAATCATGAACAGATCGATGCGCAAGAGTGACATTAAATGGCTGCCTACTGCAAAATCGATATCAAAATGCTTGTAAAATATGAATTTATATGTTTATTTTAAAAGTAATACCCTTAAAACCTAGCTTAAAATCCAAACGCGTATGGTTACCTTAATAAAAACCCCTTAAAATGTAGCTAAAGGTTGCAGCTTTATCAAATTAAATCAATAATTCCATTACTATTCGGCAATCATGAACAGATCGATGCGCAAGAGTGACATTAAATGGCTGCCTACTGCAAAATCGATATCAAAATGCTTGTAAAATATGAATTTATATGTTTATTTTAAAAGTAATACCCTTAAAACCTAGCTTAAAATCCAAACGGGTATGGTTACCTTAATAAAAACCCCTTAAAATGTAGCTAAAGGTTGCAGCTTTATCAAATTAAATCAATAATTCCATTACTATTCGGCAATCATGAACAGATCGATGCGCAAGAGTGACATTAAATGGCTGCCTACTGCAAAATCGATATCAAAATGCTTGTAAAATATGAATTTATATGTTTATTTTAAAAGTAATACCCTTAAAACCTAGCTTAAAATCCAAACGCGTATGGTTACCTTAATAAAAACCCCTTAAAATGTAGCTAAAGGTTGCAGCTTTATCAAATTAAATCAATAATTCCATTACTATTCGGCAATCATGAACAGATCGATGCGCAAGAGTGACATTAAATGGCTGCCTACTGCAAAATCGATATCAAAATGCTTGTAAAATATGAATTTATATGTTTATTTTAAAAGTAATACCCTTAAAACCTAGCTTAAAATCCAAACGGGTATGGTTACCTTAATAAAAACCCCTTAAAATGTAGCTAAAGGTTGCAGCTTTATCAAATTAAATCAATAATTCCATTACTATTCGGCAATCATGAACAGATCGATGCGCAAGAGTGACATTAAATGGCTGCCTACTGCAAAATCGATATCAAAATGCTTGTAAAATATGAATTTATATGTTTATTTTAAAAGTAATACCCTTAAAACCTAGCTTAAAATCCAAACGCGTATGGTTACCTTAATAAAAACCCCTTAAAATGTAGCTAAAGGTTGCAGCTTTATCAAATTAAATCAATAATTCCATTACTATTCGGCAATCATGAACAGATCGATGCGCAAGAGTGACATTAAATGGCTGCCTACTGCAAAATCGATATCAAAATGCTTGTAAAATATGAATTTATATGTTTATTTTAAAAGTAATACCCTTAAAACCTAGCTTAAAATCCAAACGCGTATGGTTACCTTAATAAAAACCCCTTAAAATGTAGCTAAAGGTTGCAGCTTTATCAAATTAAATCAATAATTCCATTACTATTCGGCAATCATGAACAGATCGATGCGCAAGAGTGACATTAAATGGCTGCCTACTGCAAAATCGATATCAAAATGCTTGTAAAATATGAATTTATATGTTTATTTTAAAAGTAATACCCTTAAAACCTAGCTTAAAATCCAAACGCGTATGGTTACCTTAATAAAAACCCCTTAAAATGTAGCTAAAGGTTGCAGCTTTATCAAATTAAATCAATAATTCCATTACTATTCGGCAATCATGAACAGATCGATGCGCAAGAGTGACATTAAATGGCTGCCTACTGCAAAATCGATATCAAAATGCTTGTAAAATATGAATTTATATGTTTATTTTAAAAGTAATACCCTTAAAACCTAGCTTAAAATCCAAACGCGTATG